>JAFEMH010008313.1:0-47370 GCA_022495995.1 Adenophora triphylla var. japonica | reverse complement strand
TTAGCTTTTGAGCTTAGTAAGAAAGATTGTCACCAAATTGGTAAATACCATCGCCAGATCTAGGACCAAGAAATACACAGGTATTATCCTTATCAAACACTTCACACAAGTGCTTATCAAACTTCACATAAATATCATCATCACATAGTTGACTGATGCTTATTAGGTTGGCTTTCAAGCCTTCCACATGGTACACATTGTGCAGTTTTGGGAGACCCTTGACATCTAGGGTTCCTTTCCCAACAATTTTTTCCTTGAGCACTTCCACTAAAAATTTACTTTCCCTCCATTAATCACTTCATAGTCAAGAAGGATCGCTCGATTTCCACTCACGTGCCTGTGAGCACCCACTATCAAAATACCAAGAGCCGTAGACAAGATACTCTTAAGGGAAGAGCAAACAACATTGCAGTGTGGAAATTGGTTTGGCCACCCACTGCTTTACGCTTTCTTTTTGGTCATAGAGGTCTCAGATTGAAGGACGTGTGTTCGGATGTGCATACATCTTCTCACACACATCAAGCGCCGACATGAAGTGACCTTATTTTTATCACTTTGAGTTTGTAACAGAAGGGCCTAATGTGACCGTGGAGCTAGCAAGTAGTGGCGAGATGTAGTGCCTCTTCCTAGGTCTTTTCTCACTAAAAATGACTTTTTCTTTAAAAACTTGTTTTTTCACACTTTTCGAGGTAGAAGCCCTACATCCCTCCTTTACAAAATTATTTTCAAAACCCAAACCAGCTTTGTTGTTAAGGTCACTCAACATTAATAGCTTCATCAAGTTTCATTTTACTTCTTTGCTTAACTTGGTAAAAGTGTTTTCAGCCTTTTTCACATTCATTTTTGAAATTTTCAAGGTCAAATTCTCTTTTGGTCACAAGGACTTCAAGTCTTGCAATAGTATCTTTTTGAACATCATTCTTCCTCAAAGTACAGACTTTTTCATCTTTACAAGCAAAATTAATTTATCATAAAGAGATTTATTTACCTTAACCAAGTACCTCAATCTTGTCCATTCTTTTCATCCAATCCGTCATGCAACTCCTTGTATGCTGCAAAAAGTTCCTCATATGGGATATCCCTTATCTTCATCATCGAGAATCTCCTTTTACAAGGTGAAATAATTCGACACCGGAGTTGGATGTGTCACCGAGATGTGTACACATACGAGACCACACATCCAAGGAAATTTCAGGAACCTTTCATCTTCTATGCGTTACGTACTTTGAAGGCATTAAACACGAGAATGGCAATTGATAATAGACATGTTAGTCACTTCATCTTCATCCTCACTTTGTCAGCTAAGGGTAGCGGTTAAGCTCATTCCCTTCTTTTTGAGCGTATTAAAGCACACTCTCATTTACATAATGACCAAAGCCACGACATGCCCTACATTGAGCAGGACTCGAGAGGATTTTTTTTTATTTTCAAAGCTTGGTTTCTTGAATCCATTATCGAGTGCTAGGTTTTGGCTTTTCAAAGACCTTTGGGAGTAGGTCTATTTGGAAATTTACTCATCCTTTTTTTTTTTTTTTTTGAGGCTTGCCTACCTCAAGTGCAAAGGCCCATTTTTTACGTAAGTCAATTCACTAATAAGTCCCTCAATTCACTTGAAATTCCCCTCTTAAAATTCCCACCCCAGAAGGCGCCGGGCTAATATTAACTAGGGAGGGATAATCATCCACTCTAACCACTCGGGGGAGGCATACTAAATAATGGCACATGCACGGCCTCTTAGACACGCTCCCGAAACCCCCTCCCATTTCCGCGCTTAAAACACCAAAGCTGTTGCATGGACCGGTAGAGCTCTATATCTTGAGGAGGAAGGAACTCGCACTTCGGGGCAACATTCAATTTCGAGGAAGAAAGGAGCAAATTTCTGAACAAAAGCAAAGGTAGGAAGGAGAGAAGATTTCGGAGCGGAATTGGAGGAACCTTTACCTTTGTTTTCAACTCTTCTCTTGGGCATATAGGCGGCGATTGGCCTAACATCCCCAAGAGGTTCAATACCATTAGAAGTTGGAGAATCCTTGTGCGGATTGGGATACTTGTGGGATTTGTTCTTTTTCTGAGCTTCAAGGTTTAGCTCAAACACAGTCAAGATACCTACAATTTTGTCTAGTCCTACAGTATTGGTGTCATTAGTCTCCTCAATCACAGCCACTTTAAAGTTAAACCTCTCAGGTAAGGTTCTCAAAATCTTACTTACAAGTCTTGCATTGGAGATAGATTCTCCGAGACTTGTGCACTCATTTGAAATCTCATGTATCTTAGCAGCATATGACACAATGTCCTCAGTTTCTTCCATTCGAAGTAACTCAAACCTATCCATTAAAATTCTAAGCCTCGTAGCTTTTACACTTGGTGCTCCCTCACATTGAGTTTGCAAAATATCCCAAGCAGCTTTGGCTACACTCTCATTAGAGATAAGCTTGTACATATTCCCAGAAACATGGCTGGAAATAGCACCCATAGCTTTTGAATTATAATTTGCGGCTGAATTTCTTCAAGAGTCCATTGCTCTTCGTGTTTTCTTTCGAAAATAGGCTCACCAACACCAGAGGTAGGCTTCTTCTCCACAGTAGGAGGTTCCCATGCAACAAGGATACACATCCAAGCCCTTTCATCAATACTTTTGATGTAATTACGTATTTTAGACTTCCAAAGAGAATAGTTCGTATCATCCAAGACATGAGTCCTGTTTTGGTGATTTTGGCATTCCATAATGACTACACTTTCTGGATCAACCCTCAGTAATATATCGAGAGTTGGCTCTGATACCAATTGAAAGTTTCGTGTAGCTAGGAAACTTTAATCATCCAACAGACAACGGATGTGAGTACAGATGTGTCTCAAAACTGTCCACACATCCACAAATAATGCAGCGGAATAAAACACATTAAAAGCAATAACTCAAGAATTATTTACGCTTACTGATCTATGAGATCAGCAAACTAGGTTTACGCCCAAAAACTTTTCACTATAAAAACTTTTGTTTCTTACAAAAACAAATAAGTGAAAAACTAAAATATGAAAATACTAAACGAGCTCTAATCACCTTCTACGACAAGAACAACTCCCCTTTTCCAAGTAGGATTTATTCTAGTCAGAAGTAAAACAAGAGAACTCTATGAAAACCTAGATGTGAGTTACGGATGTAAGGCACAACCTTCACTCACAACCTAAAAACACAATGTCGAATACTATGAAGAATAAGTAATTTTCTCTCGAAAAATCCGTAGCTTCTCTTGTGCTGAATGCCTTGTATTTATAATGCACCATGGAGAAGATCTTCACGTAATCAACTTCTTCCTATGTGAGATCTCTTTTCCTATAAGAAAACATAAACACACTCACAAGGAAATAAACTATTAGTAGGTTAGTCTTATTATAAAAACTATGTACATAAATAAAATATATTTACATATTTACAATCTCCTAGTCAAAGTAGGACAATAATAAATCTTCCATGAAAGTCCCAAAATCTTCTTACCATATAGAAGTCTTTTGAAATAAGAAAACATGAATATGTTCCCACAAAATTCACGTTTTCAATCTCCCCCTATTTTGGAGCTGAGGTGGAGGAGAGACGGATGATTTTGAAGTGGTATGGTTAAAGATGCTCTAAGAGCATCTTCATTCATGACTTTTATCCATTGCATGAGCTTATGCGGCAACAATTCCTCCTCCATTCATGACATTTATCCATGTCATCCATGACAATTTACAAAATGAGTCTTGCAGATGCCATTGTGGTAAGGAGAGAGAAAGAGTAAATCATGGAAATGGAGCAAATAGGAAGATGACACATGTATCATCAAAAAACTAATTTTTCAAACAAAAATTGTACTCCCTCCGTCCCAGACCAAGAGTCCTACTTTCCCTTTTGGTCATTTCCAGACCAAGAGTCCCATTCCATAAATGGAAATATGTGAACAGTGTTTCGGACATTTATACCCTCATAATGTTTATATATTTACATAAAACCCATTTATTATACCCTTATAATTTTAACATATTTACAAAAAAACCAATTATCAACTTACTATTCCTCCCCCTCATTCTCGCTCTTACAAAAAAACCATTCATTAACTTACTATTTCTCTCACTCATTTTCTCTCCTATTAAATATTTTTAAATTTTACATTCTCTCTCCTCTAATCTTCTACCCACTTTTAATTTTTTATTCATTTTTTCAAAAAAAAATTTTAAAAACCGTGAAATACTCCCCTAGGACCCTGGGTCTGGGACGGAGGGAGTAATTGTTTTCAACGAAAATTGCAATTAACATACAAAAAATAATAAACTTCTTCAAATAATAAAAATAAATATATTAATAAAATAATTAATTATAATGAAATTTATAATTAATCATTTATATAGTACAATAATTAATAATTATATATAGAAATAATAAATGTAATATAAATGAGTAGGAAAGAGAAAATATGGTGAGATATAAATAAAAAGTAGGAGAGAGAAACTGATGATTTTTGTCATGAATGGAAATAGAATTGTTTGGAGTTGTGAATATTGATGACTGATGACGTGGAACTGAGTTGGAGGAGAGAGGGATGCCATAACTTAATTTTTAAAAGTCATGACTACAAATGCTCTCTAAAGCAACGGAATAAATAGTTTTACTTGAAGTAAAACACGAAATTAACATTTATCTACATCAATCTCTGATGTAGACAATAAAAACTTCTCTTATTAAATCAATCACAAATCGGTTACACGAACTTGAACTTGTACTAAAAGAAAAATAAAAATAACAAAATAACCAAAGTAATCTCTCATACTTAAAACTCTTTGAATATATGAAACTTCAGCACTTTTGAGTATAAAACCCGTGAATTATAATGAGCCATGCGGCTTCAATTTATAGCGAAAGAAGTCATTGTTTGTAGGAGGTGATTTGCTTTAGAAGATCTTCCATAATTAGACTTCTACATTCCTTAGTCAACCAAGCCAATCCTTCATTACCATGAACTCTTTCCTTTTGTGAGAGATACCTACAAAATAACCAAATATATACTAAAAGATATCCAAGATTTGGTTAGTATGTTAGTTAATAAAATACACCTAAATAAACTAAAGAAGATATTTACAAATATATTCTAAAAATAAGAAATATACAAATCCTAATAATTAGAAATCATCATTGGTAAATACGTGTGAAACACTCACACTTACAATCTCCCCATGATTTGTAGCTTTCTGACCAAAACAAGATTTGATAAATATCTTACACTCAAGTCAATAAATCAACCAAATTACCAAATAGAGAAATTCCCCCTAAATAGTTAAATAATCCAACTTCCCCTGAATTTGTTACAACTTATCAACAAACTTCAGTTGTATCTCCCCTTTTAACTTACTCTCCCCCTTTTTGACCAGAATGGAGGATATAAATATGAAAATGCGTCAGGATGTGAGTCTAGATGTGGCCATATCCGAAATCACACCATACGCAACATTTTGTGTTTCCTTCAACGACATAGAGAAAGATGGTGGTAGCCGATGAGAGATGAGTAAAGGGGTCTAGGGAGACAAAAAATAGAGGGTGATACTTACCAAAACTGCTTCTCCATCCTTTTGAATTTCATGGGGATTAAGGACTTAAAAAATGGCAATAAGATCTTTTCTTTTGTGAGTAATTTACCTGCCATAAAAATATCAAACAATACCATAGAGCACACTCCCCTAACCACAAACTATTAAACGAAAATCAAATTTGATTGGAGAGTCATTAAGTACAAGATTTTTAACCGAAAAAATTATGGGAAGAATTAAAAAAACTTGAGTAATATTTTCACCAAAAACAAGGATGGCCTAAATTTATGACCTTGACTGTGATGCATAATGTACAAGCAAGTGATGTATATATCTCAGTATTGTGTGACATAGTATGAAATCAAACTCGGGGACTCATCTTTTCTAATGAAGTCAATGAACTATTTTTCGGTCTTCTCAGCCTCTAGAATGCAGCCACCCATTTTTTATTGTGGGAAATTAAATTATGGATAACTTTCACTCTTCTTTACTCCCAATGATAGCCCTTTTTTGAATGATCTTATCAAATTTGACACAAACTATTATCTTGATATCATTTAATCACATTAGAGTGGCTTCATACAGTGGGTGGAATAGTTGTTTCCCTTTAGATTTGACACCCACTGAGAGACATCCATTAGGATAAAAAGTAAGTTAACATTAGCTAACATACATTGGAAGAGTTTACAATCCAAAGATGGGACAAGTCAAGGGAGGAATTCAAGTGACCACACTAAGATATATAGTGCAAATTAAACTAATATGCATGCATTTTTTTTAAATATACAATACAAGTGTAGATCATGATGTGACAACACAGGGGGTCATACCATCAGATGACACACAAACAAAGAGACTTTCTTAGAGTGTAAAGTCTCTCAATATCAATGGCCTTGGTGAAAATGTTAGCCAACTGGTTTTCAGTTATTACAGAGTCTAGGCTAAAAAAATTCTGCTCAATAAGGTCTCGAATAAAGATGTCTTCGTGTTTAGTGCGAGAGTACTAAACAGGAATTTTTGAAATATCTATAGCACTTAGATTATCACACAAGACAAATGACAAATTACTTTTATGCCTGTGGTCCTTAATTAGTACCCCACTTATCTTTCATTATTTCAACAATTTTGGGCTCAAGATGAGATACATAATGACAAATGCTTACCTTGGTTATCACGGAAGATGACCAGTTTAGATCAGCATAGTCTTTGTAATTGACTCTAGTCTTAAGTCTGCTGCTTACCTTTGCATGTACATCTTCAACCACTTTTGAGACGGAATGGTCCATTTGTATTTTGCTTGAAATGTCTCTGGACCTGTCCACACCTGGTCTTCACTATATGAGCTGCTGTAGGATGCCTCTGAATCTGAACAACCATTAGATTCTGCTGATGTGAGCTGCGATATTATCACATCATGGGGTACATCAGCCTTTTCAGATTCTTTTACTTTCTCTCTAGAATTTTCTGTTCAGATTCTTCATTGGCGGTTTCCAGCTCTTCAAAAACCCGTAACATCACAAAACTTATAGCAGTTGTCAGAAGTTTTAAATCCTTTAAAGACACACTTGCCCGTTTTATCTAAAACTTCACAAACTTTCTTATCAAATTTCACATGCATATCATCGTCACACAAATGACTAGTGCTTATAAGATTGACCTTAATGCCTTCTACATGAAGAACATTATGGAGATTAGGTAGACCCTCAACATTCAAGGCTCCTTTACCAACAATCTTACCTTGGCCTCCACCTCCATATTTCACTTTTCCTCCATTCACATGAGAGTAATCAGACAGGAATTCAGTTGTACCTGTCATATGCATTTAGCACCCACTATCAAAATATCAAGAGCTAGACACACTGCTCATTAGAGAGGTGAAAACAACTTACACTTCTCATCCTTCTTCTCAACCCACACAAATAAGCTCGAGAATTTTGGCGATGTGAGCCGTGGTGTGAGTACATCTGGCTCTCATCTGGGAGCGAGATTCCCTAGGTCATGAATCCTTTGATAACAAAAGGGTCCGTTATGACCTGGAGAAAAAAGTAATGACACACAAACTTCCTTTTCCTAGGTTTGGACTCTACCTTTGGAAAAACTTTAGATTTGGAGGTACCTTCTCCTTATTTTACAAAAGTGGATTCATAGCCAACACCAATTTTAGTTTGACTTCCAAAGTTCAAAACTTCTTCAAGTTTAGCTTTTCCAGAGTTTAACTTTTTAAAAGTCCCATTCGCTTTTTCAAGTTCAGTTTTGATTTTCTCGAGTTCAATATCACGTTTGGTGAGCATGACCTCGAGTTTGGCTATGGAGTCCTTTTGGTTGTCATTCTCAATGGAAATTCTCTCGAGATCAGATTTAATTTTAAAGAAGAGATTTCAGTTGAGAGTTTCTCATTGACCTTTTCAAAGACACTAAGTTTTTCAACACGTTTTTGCCAATCGGCGAAAAGATCAGTGTATGCTTCATGAAGTTCCTCAAAATTACCATCACATTCCTCCTCATCCTCTGGTTTTTCATAAACAGAAGAATTAAAACATTTGAACTCAAAGTCAGAGGGTGTGATCTCTAGTGTGACTACATCTGAAGTAACATCAGAATGATGTTCGTGATTTTGAGACGAGATTTCCATGACTGCTAGGTTTACAGTCTCATCTTTATCTTCGCTGTCACTAAGGGTCGCACATAAGCTCATTCCCTTCCTCTTAAGAGTGTTGGCAAACTCACTAGCAAAGTGACCAAAGCCTTTACAGGCTCTACATTGAACATAATCAGATTTCGTTTTTGAAAAACTTTTAGGCTATTTAAAAGTATTTCCAGTATTCTCCTCAGAATTTTCAAAAGTTGATGTGTTTTGGCTTTCTGATGGAAACTTGTTCTTTTTAAAAAAAAAATGATGTAAACCTTTTGATGACTAAAGCCACATCTTTAATTTCCAAATTAGAATTATCTATTTCTTTAGAGATTTCTACAATTTCTTTAAAACCTTTGGAGGCACTAGAAAGAGCATCAGTAAGAGCAATACTATCAGCCTTATGTTGCTGTTGAATAGACAAATTCATTTCGAATATGGTCAGAATACTCACAAGAGTATCTAATCCCATAGTTGTGGTGTCATGTGCTTCTTCAACAACAACAATTTTGATGTTAAATTTTTCAGTTACAGCATTTTGCTTACTAACCTGGCATTTGATATAGGCTCACCTAGGGAGAGACATTCGTTTAAGATCTCTCTCAATTTAGCTGAATATCTTTTAATATCTTCAATCTCATTCATCCTCAACTTTTCAAACTTGGTTATGCGAATTCTCAACCTAGTAGCCCTTACACTATTATCACCTTCACAATGACCTTGCAAAATATTCCAAGCTATTTTTGCTACATTCTGATTAATTACTAGGCGAAACATTTGTTATTCATCATGACTTGATATAGCACCTAGAGCTCTAGAATTATAATTAGCAAGGATAATTTCAGCAGCAATCCAGTCTTCCTCAGGTTTAAGTTTGTAGGATGTTTTAGAGGTTTCATCCACTACATCCTTGCTTTCAACCTTAGGAGGAGACCAGGGGACAATTATGCTTAGCCATGCCCTCTCATCAATTGCTTTGATGTAAAGATGCATCTTAGCTTTCCATAGAGCATAGTTTGTACCATCTAAAAGAGGAGGACGATATTGACTCAAATGACCATCCATAATGACTACTCTTTCTGGATCTTACTCAGTGAAATCGAGCCATGCTCTGATACCAATTGAAAGAAATTGAGTAGCTAGGATTGACAAGAGAAACAAAAAGTACCTGATGTGATAGCACCAGCACTAAAGCAGCGGAATAAATAGTTTAACTTGAAGTAAAACACGAAATTAACTCTTATCTACAACAACTTGCTGTAGACAATAAAAAGCTTCTCTTATTAAATCAATCACAAATCAGTTACACGAACTTGTACTAAGAGAAGAACAAAAATAACAAAATAATCAAAGTAATCTCTCATACTTAGAACTCTCTGAATATATGAAATTTCAGCACTTTTGAGTCAAAAAACCGTGAATTATAATGAGCCATGCGACTTCAATTTCTAGTGAAAGAAGTCCTTGTTTGTAGGAGGTGATTTGCTTGAGAAGATCTTCTATAACTAGACTTCTACCTTCCTTATTCAACCAAATCAATTCTTCCTTATCATTGACTATTTTCTTGTGTGAGAGATACCTACAAAATAATCAAATACTCCCTCCGTCCCTGCCCATGCTTCACCATTTTGGTGAAGCATGCAAATTAAGAAAGCAATATATATATTCAAAAATAATGGAAGTGAGATAAGGTTGTGAGAGGGAAGAAGTGAATGGATATGACAAGTGAGACCCATAATTTAAATGTGTGAGAGAGAAAAGTTAGTGAGTATAATAGAATATTAATAAACCTTTTTCATTTTAGGAAAGGTGAAGCTTCTACCGGAACACTCATTTGAGTAAAAGGTGAAGCTTCGGGCGGGACGGAGGGAGTATATACTAAAAGATATCCAAGTTTTGGTTAGTAGGTTAATTAATAAAATAAACTAAAGAATATATTTTCAAATATATTCTAAAAATAAGAAAGATACAAATCCTAATAATTAAAAATCAACCTTGGTAAATACGTGTGGAACACTCACACTTATACAAACTATATCTTCTTTTTTAATTGGACTGTATATAATATTTGCATAGAAAAATTTGTTCGTGAAACCCACATTTATTCTAAACAATCAAATTACAACTGGTGATTCGGAAAAATAAAATTACAACTTATATCTTACTAGTACATGCCCGTGTCCAAGGCCACGTGAGATTTTTTTTTTTTAATATATATATCAAAAAAAAAGGGCAAGTATGTGGCACTGTTCAAACAACTGTTCACCCCTTCCCTCATTTATACTATAGATTAATGTGAAACATCAGCCCGTTATTGTTAAAATCGAATTTAACATAGGCCCATTGTCTGTAAAGCTATAACTAATTTAAAATATCAGCCCATATTTAAAATTTAAAATAAAAATAAAACCCAACTACTAAGTGCACCCCCACCCCTGATGGGATTAGCCCTTTGCCATCTTCAGAACACACGCACACTACGCTTCGCTCACTCACACTGTCTACCTCTCTTTCCCGACCGCGGCGCCGCCCCTACTTCCCAGCCACCAAACTTCTTCTCTCTCTTGTTGCGGATCTGGCTGTTTGGTAAGTCACACCCCTCAAATCTCTAGTCTCTCTCTTGCTTTGCAGATCTAGGGTATTCTTAATAGTTTTTGGAATTGAATCAGTTCTCAGATTTAGGGCTTTGTGACTCACCACCCATTTGACGAAATGTCAATGAGAGGATTTATTTTGGATCTGAAAAAGTATCTGCCTTAGGATGCAAAGCACACTCTTGCATTGATCCTTCGTGTGTGTGTATTAAATTTTTTTTTTAAGGGCAAAATAGGGAAGGGACAAATGTATGAGGGCAAAATGGGAAATTCGCCGGTTGTAACTGTTCAAACAACTGTTCATAAGGGGGCTCTCATTTATACTATAGATGAATAACATAAAAACACTTATTTATTTTTAAAGAAAACGTAAAAATACGTAGATTAGAGAGCTAGCGCAAAAGAAATATTCGTTGTTCTGTATCGGACTAAGAGTTCTATTAAGTGTTTGCACGCTTATTAAGAAAATATTAAAAAAATAAGTGAACAATGACACGTGGATTTGAAATATAACTGTCTAAAACACTATTTATGATTCAAGTGGGTAAAAAGTGGTTTAGTAAGTATTTGTTTATTTGTAAACTTTAGAAAAGAAGAGAGTATAAATATTCAAAATAAATTATTCATCAATTGTCTTTTTGAGAATAAATCTGACTCTTAGTACGAAACGTTATTAATAGGAAAGTTTTTTTTTGAGCAAAATAATAAAAATAAAGTTGGACTATTATTATTATTAACTAGTGTAACACCCGTATGCTAAACGCACGACCAAAATAATTTGACAAATTGTAGCATCTAAATTAAAAGAGTTACTATATCTATAAATGTTAATACATAATTTAAAATAAATTAATATAAAGGTATTGACAAAATATATAAAAAAAATGTTGTAGTAAGCTTCTACCTAACAACCTTTTCTTATTTTCTTTGAGGCAAGACCCTTGTTAAAAGTTTCTTCTTGACCAATAGCACCATTTTGGTCATAAATACTAACTAATTGGATACTTAATTAATGAATAATTGAGTCCACAAACACATCATCCAATCAATCATTTATAACAATGCTTGTGTTCAAAATTTTGTGAGATTTTTGTGACCATATTATTACTCAAAATGAAAAAAAGAAAGAAAGATAAGTCGCAATGTACTCTCATTAGGTGGAGATCACACTCCGGGTCGTATAGATTGGTTGAAAATATTATGTCTTGCAACAATCAATATAGTTTATGCTCTTGAGATGTTCAAATCTACGAAGTGGTTTATATAGGCTTCTTATAAAGCTTTTGAGTTTCTAAAACTTCTATCATGAATATTTGTATTTCTTCCTCTACTATTACTATTTACGTATAAGGCATCAAATACTACTCATTTCTCCATCCGCAACTCAAGTTTGTTCACTTTGCATTGGTGACTGCTCTTGGTTTAGAAGTATGATAGGATCCTTATTACCCAACAATAATTATCCAAAAATGGAAATTATGTAATTCATTTTAGTAGCAAGCAAGTCACGCTTGTTTTTGCTAAGTGACGTCAGATATAATATCCATTAAGTCACGTTTATTTGGCTAAGGATCGAGGATATAATATTCATCATAATTAAAATTCGAGTGAAAATGTTTAATAGAAATGACATCGGTATACTTCAACATGTAGAGAAGGACCTATCTACGGCGAAAAAATCAACTAAAAAACACGGTGAACATCTAAGAGAAGCAAAACGTAGACTCTCACGCATACCTTTTCAAGAGAAAGATCACTGGTATTTAAACTCTATATATCTTTCTTCTGGCATCTCTGCGAGCTGTTCTTTGAGATACACTCATTTCTTTGAACTCCTCTTCAAGCGGAAACAAACGGACTTTCAGAATAGACCCATTTTTTGTCCGTTTTCTTAACCTACAACCACAACTGTACCAGCAAGTAAATGATTACGAATTCAAAAGGTCACATTTTGGGACAAAAAAGATATTCAATTGGGATAGAAGGAGTAACATAAAGCATAACGCAGCTTAGATGGCCAAGCTACAAACTTGCAGAAGATTATGCCGAAATAATTCAGATGTCAATTAACACATGTAAACCAACATAAATTGATGAGGCAAAATAGCATAGTCCCTGCGGTCAGGTATACGGTTGCTTTAAACTTTTAAAAGGCAAATAAATTGGTGTCTGAGTCCGGTATGTGTGGTTCATCTTTATGGATATTGGCAGTTATTATGCTATAGCTACGTATAACTTGCGTCTAAGAACATACACTCACAAGATCGCAAAAGTGGATGTTTTAGATCATCTCAGTTTTGTGATTGATATAACAACCTTCTTTAAATGTTATATTTGAGAGAAAATTAAATGTTATCCATGTACTTTTGTGTGATATTATATAGCTCTTTCCACTCCAATTTACACCCAGATAACCAGATGCAAAGAAAGTGACTTCTTTAAAACCCAAGGCCAAGTTACATTTACAAAGTTACCTTCGGCTCACATGCTTGGTTAGATAGATCCATTAATTGAACTCCAATGCAGATTGCTACAGTAGGTATATCAAACAAATATTGCCCTTGCTTCATTTCAGACCTGGAAACCGCAATCCATGTAATTTGAATGTTGTAAAGCATACACTTCTTCCATTAAAAAAAATGACAATACTTACTTTTCAAAATTGCTGCAACCACAATATCCTTGGACGCAAGCAGTGGTGCAGGAGTCTGCAGTCATGAAAACAATCACCATCATACTCTTTCTTTAATATATCCTATGTCCCCAAGAAGTAGCCCCCTTTCCTTTTGGGTCCCAGAAAAATTTCTCTTAATAAAAAAAAAAAAAACAACCAATAATTTTAGTGCAATGTCAATAAGGTAGAAGTAAAGCATCATCCTTTAAATATTTAACTTGTGTCACTTGTCAAATGAGACTATTTTTTCAGACGAAAGGAGAATAACTTCTATCCACAGATTTAATGGCACTCAAAGCGACTACTCATGACATTTACTAATAAGGTAGGCAGGCAAAAAAAAGTTGCGATACAGGGTCACGACACCTTATGGAAATTTAAAGTACAAGATACATTCATTTGAGGAAGTAGTTGCACGTACTGCACTTCCCCCAACTCCAAGTGAGTTAAGATAGTCAACATAACCTGCAATATTTCATAACAACATAGAAGTTCAACAAGATAAAAGAGAGGATATTACGATTTAATATGATAGTTGTTATCTTCATAAGAGGCAAAAGCTATAGGCAAAATGAGGATGGTCACAAAATACTGTTGAAGCAAATTAATATCCTACAATATAGGTGAAGGGAAAATATTCCATGGCTGTAACTATAGCTCTTTTGGATAGTTGTTATCTTCATAAGAGGCAAAAGCTATAGGCAAAATGAGGATGGTCACAAAATCTGTTGAAGCAAATTAATATTCCACAATATAGGTGAAGGGCAAATACTCCATGGCTATAACTATAGCTCTTTTGGATCTTTGCCAAATTCATTAAGAGATTGACTTATGCGAGAGAACAAAAAAATTGCCACAAAACTACATAGTATAGAGCCAATGGACTTGATGAAGCTAGTATAATCTAATGGAGAACATTTATCTTCTTCAACAATGAAGGCCATTTAAAGGTCATCAGGCACACGGAAACTTGTATATGCAATTGGACGTGTTTCCCTATTACAATAGGGGGGTCACTGACTGTATATAGAAAGTTCAAAGATTAGAGAACAAATAGTAACTTTCTTCAGCTGAGATCTCCTTTTTATCACCACAGATATATGAACAGAAACTTGAATCAGAATAAGGGACGCCAAGAGCTCTCTTTATATTGAATATCTATGAAGCAGACTGGTGAGCATCGAAGCATTACTGATTCTAATGCGATTATTAGTGATAGTTCTTGAGAAGTACCTCTTCTTTCATGTCAAATTTACGAGATACGATTCTTTTGCCGGTGAACATATATTTCCGGGCGCATTTGTGTCATTCTTGAATACATGTTTGAGGAATCTATTTACTGCATATTGATCTACCCCATCGGCGACAAAAACAATAATGCAAAGTTTTACTATTTAATTCGCAGAAAAGAGAAATCTAAAGAAGCTGGGAGAAAATAACTACCTGTACATAAGACTACGAAGCTTAAAATAAGTAGCATCATAAAAAAGAAGATGACCATAAGACAATCGTCCATCCCGTCCAGCACACCCAATCTCCTATAAGTACAAAATTGCTTTAGCTAAGAATAATATCTAATACAATGAAAGGTAAATGAAAAATTAATCAACCTGGACATATTCTTCCAAGCATACTGGTAAGCTGTAATGAATTACACGAAACATCGATGCGAAACATTTCAGCTTTGGTCTTAACACCACATCATATTGTTCAGAAAGTAAAGAGACATATTTATACGGTTAAAACTCATTGTGTGAACATAATTCTGGGGACAGATGATATTAGGCAATACAGTTTGTGCACCTAATCAGATGATTGATGATATATTACACACTCCATCCCAAAAAAAGAGTTGCACTTACCATACTCGTCTGACACAAAAAAAGAGTCGCGTTTCTGAAAGAGAAATTTCTATTAGTGCAATTTTGTGGAAGTACACACAAGTGAAGATACACTCTTATAAAATGCGCCATGTATAAAGCGGCTCCTTTTGTGGGACAGAGAGTAAGTGTTAGCAGCAATTGATAACTTGATATGAATTATGCATAAGAATCACTTTAGAGTAATGAGCATTGTTCCTCTTACAGCTCCAACATCGCTTTTATCAAGCCCCATACCAAATGTCATGGTTGCCACCACCTTCCAGAAAGAGGGGAAAAAGAAACGTAAATGAAGATGAGAATATGTTGTTAACTACTAAATGTAAAGAAAGAAGGTTTTACACATGAATAGTCAGAAGTCGAAGTCGAAGGCAATAGGTCTTCCGAAGTCGAAGTCGAAGGAAATATAATTACTGAATCATGAGGACCATTTCATTGTTGTAAACTTGTCCAAACTGTAGGTCTTCCAGAACTTAAAAGTCATCCCTGACACAACATTGGATGAGAATTTATAATCCAAAAAGCCAAGCATTAGTAGCCTAAATACATTACAGTAAATACTGGTATAAGCGTAGATTATATAGATGGTGCCGAGAATTAAATTTAACGCAGAATTCTGTGAGCTCCCTACTTCTCCTAAGCAGTCTGATCAGATATCCTCGGAGTAAGAAGCGAGAGCGAGAATCGATGACAGAATGTTTTCTGATTTTATGGAATGAGTCCCAGTTTTCATTTTTTGTCCTCAATTGTAAAAGTGTTTCCAGTTCACCAACACACCGTGTTCAAGAAAATAGTTTCGGTAAGACCTACAAAGGCCTATATTTCCCTTGCACATTACTACTAAGCTCTTGCTGAGAAGATTAAATTTATAACCCACAATTCAGGCCTATGAAAAGATATCTTCCTCCTGAGCCCGCCCCCCCAATCAGCCTCATTCTACATATAAACACAAATACAGCTCAAACGGTTGAAGAGAGAACAACATCAAATGAGAAGAACATTAGAACATTACTCTCTGGCCTTGCATTTAATAAAAGATCTATATTAAAACATGAATTATTAGCCAATCTAATTATGTAACAGAAAAATGATCAATACCAGCTTTTTGTTGTATGCTTACATTTTCTTCTCATAATCCTTCTTCCTCTTGGTAGCCTTAGTTTGATATGGAGTTTTTTCCTAAAATAACATAATCAAATCCAATTAGCAAATAAATTAAACCCTAATTGCAGCCTAGCCCTAAATAAACAGAATAAGCAAAAATCACTTACATAACTGATAAAAATAATATACATGTAATTGCTTCATAAACCCCAAATTTGCCTTTCCCATCTAAAACCCATATAAATGCCTACAACCCATTTGATAAAATATCCCAATTTAAGCAATTACCTTGTTCGCTGCTTGCAGAAGAGAGAAGAGAGAAGAGAGAAGAGAGAAGAGAGAAGGGAGAGAGAGGTGACGTGGCCATGGAATTATATTTTCTCTAAAAAAAGAGAGATCATGTTTCAAGATCATTCATGATACTTATCAGAAATTATAAAATATGACAATGAAAGAAATTCAAAACCATCTCTCTGCATCTGAACTGGACAATCAAATGAAATAATGGATGCAATTTCACATCATTACTTAAAGATTTTACAGACATATTTTATCAAAATTCAAGATGGTATACAGACAAATATCCCCACCTCCACACTAAAACATAAACACACAGTCCATATCCATCATTGTAAGTACTACCTTCACATAAAAATAGATAGGGAAAGAAAAAGAACCTATTTTTCTTTGAGAGGAGTTTGTTCTCATTGATCTTACGGCCACCACCTTCAGTAGTTTTACTGGCTCCATCATTCCATTTATCTGGTACTATAACTTTTGATAATTTCTTTTTGCCTGTTTCACAAATCATACAAATTTTATAAACCCTAAACTTTCAATACAAAGCTTATGATATCTAATTCAAACTGAATACAAATTTGTATGTGCGAAATACTTACACTTTTCGCAGACCATTGTGAATGATCACGGAGAATAATTTGTCAACTATTGAAGCATCCCAAGACTGAGTGAATTGCCCAAATTTCATTTTTTTTTGTTCGTGTTTTATAGACCTATAAGAATTTGAAACGATATGTTACCATTATCATTACTTCAAACAATTTTCGAAATTAGCATCAAGAAAAAGTCAAAATGGGTAAAGGAAAATCACCAATTTCAACCAGAAATGACGGTAGCGTAAGTCATTGCAGTAACAACGGTCGTTCTCGAAGGTCTGGGTGCATTTCTGCAAAAACCGAGGAAGTTTCTCTTTGAGAGACTGAGGAGGAAGCGACCCGATAATTTTGCGAATCCCCTTGCAAAATCAATGGACACGAGAGAAAGGAAATACACGCGGTAAATGTACGTGATCTTTGCAAGAATCGTGCTGTAATCAATCTCCATCCAACTGCAAAGATCAATCTCTGGGCATTTGACCTGAAAACAGAACCCACAACTAGTCAGAATGGTCTCCGGCGAAGACCCTCGGGCGTGAGAATAAGTACAATGTATATGAGAGCTAAATATTATAATGAACAGATGTATTCAGAATAATAAAAAGCAGTTACCTTGGAACAGTTGATATTTTCATGTATTTATTGTTGTAGATGAGAGTTATATTTGTAATAGGATTGTGCTAGATCCCTAGAATCGTGGATCAGATTAGCATAAGAGATCTTGTCCATAAATAACTCCTAATTTGTAGGAGGTCCGTTATGGAAAGAATTATATTTACGCCTGGACTCTGTAGGTTGACCTTGCATCGTAGGTCGATGTCGACTGTTGGGTAGAGGTCGACTTGACTGATGGATAGGATCGTTTCATGCCCAAACTGCGATCTGGATCGTATATCGGACGATAGCTACGTCGGGACCACGTAGGTCGGACAATGAGCTAGGTCGACTGATCATGCTGATGGGCCATGGGCACAGTAATTGGGCCTAGCCCAGTAAGAATGTGGTGGCAATAATAAGTAAGAAACTAGGCTTACTCATTGGGCCTAGACCATCACTTTTATTCCGTTCAGTGGCCCCCAACTTTCTGAGTTGATTTTTGTCGACCAGGAAGTTAAAGAAATTTTTGACTTAGTTTTGAAGTAGATCGTAGGTCGATACTCGAACTGCTGTTTGGTTGACCTATGGTGACGTGGTTCAATCCTGACCGTTGACAATGGACGACTGGATCAATTGAAGCGCCGTATTTTCCGTAATCATTGCAGCCTCGAAAACCGTCCGGGTATTTAAATGTTGATTAACCGTTGGGAATCCTTGCCCTTTCCACTTTGAGAAAGGATTAATTAGAAGTATAAAATGGAAAACCTTTTCCTTTTTAGATTTTACAAACCTTCCATACTCAGGCGTATATTTTCGACGACAGGCAAAGCAGAGCTCTTGATCTCCGATGCCCCCAATCCTTTATTTTACCTGTTACTACCTTCGTCACTGACTTAATTTGAGGTATTCTTCAATTTCTCAGCTTTACCATCTTATTTTTGAGTTTTTGTTGATTTCTTCCATGACTAGGACTTTTAGCTGCGAACCTGGGACCTGGTATGGGTATTGTGCCGTTAATCACCGAATATATAAGCACATAGGGAGAGTGTGGAAGGAGATGTCCATGAATGAGTGCGCCACCATTTTGACAAGGTGGGGATTGACCTTTAGCGAACTAGGTTTGCCCGTAGGAGAGAACTTGGAAGATTTAGAAATAGACGACCCAAATGTTGTATCTTTTCATCTTTTTCACGAGTTACTCGACCATCTAGCTCTGTTCTATGTCAAGGATCCCAATAAGCCCTTCTTTATTAGGAATAGAAAGGGATTTACAGGGGAATTTAGGTTGTCCTTAGGTAGGTCGCCTGAATATGAACATAGGACTGATTCCCCTGTTTCTTCTTCTTCAGATATGGCAGCTCAAAGGGGAGCTACAGCTTCTACTTCATCCAGCCCATGGATTATGGATGCATTTGAATCCTCAGTAGCTACAGGGAGGAATGAAAGGGGCTATGTACCTCCTAAGACAATTCGAGGGAAGAAGAATTCAGAGTCTCGGATAGCCATGGTGTATAATTTCTGTGAGGTAGATAGGAAAGAGTTCAATGTGACTCATTATAGAAAAAAGGAGTTTATGTCCCAGTTTGGTAATACCTTCACTTCTGATCCTACTAGGGTGGCCTTTTCTATGGCCAGTTTAAGGCTGGCTTGAGACTTCCCTTAGATCCTTTGTGAATGAATTCCTTGAGTGTATGAATGCCTTACCTCTCCAGCTAGGAGCTAAGACTTGTAGGGTTCTGGTATGCTTTGTAATTGTGCAGATTTTTAGGATTTAAGCCATGTCTTCATGTTTTCAAAATGTTCTTTAAGATCATGATAGAAAAGGTGGATTTGGGAATTAGCACCCCATCTAGAACCCATGCCCCCAAACTTTGTGTCAATCTTCCCAGCAAGGTAAGTGGCTGGAACACTCATGTTATGGTAGTAGAAAGTAGGAGGGGCTGGGAGTTTCCTCTGCCAAGTGCTAAGTCTGATGTGATGAAGGATAAGGACTATTGGGTACCAGACTGGAGCGACGACTTGTATAAGAAACTTGTAGAGGTAGCTGCCAGGGGGCCCATCAGCTTGGATATTCTAGGAACCACCAAGAGTAATTATATCCAGGCTGGTATGGTGTTTGGTAGGGGGAATGTGGTCCCTTTGGTCCCCATAGTTAGGTGCTTGAGGTATCCTGACTGGGTTACCCACGAGGGGGTAGATTTAGATTTGTAAGTCAGTGTCATGAATGCAAGAAAGAGCCGGACCATTGCAGGCTGAAAGTGGATCATTTTGGTGGTAAGTGTTTACTCGCCTTTATCCCTTAGCTCGTCTATTAATTTATCGCATGTAGAATTTTAGCTCGTCCATTTATTGCTCGCATGTAGAACTTTAGCTCGTACATGTTTTGCTCGTATGTAGAACTTTAGCTCTTACATAGAAATTTTATTTGTCGAACTAACACTTGATTTTTTGGGTCTTGCACAGTTCTTACCCCGGAGTAAGAAGCGAATATGGGTCGCGTTGTTAATGTGAAGAAGAGCAAAAGAAGCTATGGGGCTGCTAATGCCCGAGAGAACCGCCAAAAGGAGGCTGAAGGTCGCCAGAAACTATTTAAGCTAATTGATGGAGAGTCTGACAAGCTAATCCCTATTGAGGATGAGGAACTCGACCAAGTGGAGGCTGAAAAGATAGAGGGAGTGGTCCAAGAACCCATTAAGTCTGGAGTTGAGGTGGAGACTGAGCCAGCACGGGAGTTGGTGCAGGAGGCTCCTCGAACTAGGGCCAGGACCCATTTTATCGAGATTGATGGTGATGAGGAGGAGGAAGATGACCGTCCTCTCCAGACGAAGAAAAGATCCAAAGCCAACCCCCCATCTCAAAAAGGGAAGGCTGCTGCCAGTAGCTCCTAACCTCTAACCATCCAAGTCTCATACCCGAGCTAGTTCAAGCTCGTGTGGATAAGATGAGCGATGTTGCTTTGCTCACCGGGGTGGACAGCTCTTACAGGGAGTATCCGGAGCTCGAGTATGGCCAGGTCATGGTGAGGAGAGCTGCAGACCAAGATCTGGTTAAGAAATTTGCTGACAAGGGCTTGACTGCGGAAATGTTCAAAGCTAGATCAGGGCTGGTCCACTTCGAGGTAACACTTATAAGTTTTTACACAAATACCATTCTTTTTTCTTGCTCGTATTTTCGTCAAGTTTTAGTCGATCTGATCCTTGGGCTTTGCTGTTGTAGGCCCTTGCTATGGTCGAGCTTGCTACAAGTTATTGGAAAGCTTCTGAGGAGCAAGAGAAGCTTGCCAAGACCATATTGGATCTAAAATCTACTGAGCTGGGGGCGTTAGAGAAGAAATATGCCGATCTTGAGGAGAGTCATGCCGATCTGAATTCAGCCTATGAGACTCTGAAGCTGGTGAAAGAGGATGCTTTAAAGGCGAAGGAGGATGCCTGGGGTGAGCTAGGTGACGCCAAGAAGGAGCTGGCAGCAGTCAAGTTGGGTAAAGAGAAGGTCGAGCATAAGCTGGAGGTGGCTACTTAGCTGATAAAGGAAAGTACTGACATGCTATCTCAACAGACTGAGGACTAGAAACGAGCTAGGCAGCAATGGGAAGAGGAAGCCCAGTCCAAGTTGGATGCCGCTGTTAAGGCTGCTATTGAAGCTTACAAGGAGAGTGACAATTGTCATAACTATGTCACCGAGCAAGCGAGGTCGTTCTTTGATGTGGGTCGCCTCCATATGGCTCGCCGCATTTTCGTTGATCCTGCAGTCGACCTACCTCTTGAGCAGCTGGTCAAGTGGGCCTCAGAGGAACAATATGACATGGCAGCTCATCAACCTCACCCCCTTATCCCGTATAACGATAATGATTTGGCTGCCCTAGCTGATGAGGATGCTGAGTTGGAGGCTGAACCTTGGGTAGTGTTGGTCCCAAAGGTGGCAACAAGGGTGAAAATATAGCTAGAGGGGGGGGTGAATAGCTGTTACAAATTTTTCGCCCTCTAATAAAAATTAAACCTCTTGCTTACAAAACCTCTTGCAGTTGATAATAAACTGCAAGTGAAGATGTAAAATGCACAACGGAATATTTAGAGTTACAAAGCGGTTTTGATAGAGGAGGTTTGTAAAGCGGTTTTAATTAAGTAGTTGGTAAGTGCAGTTTACAAACAAGTGTGGTTTTGACAATGTTAACTCCAAACACTAATTCACAATAATGGATATCTAAATAAAGATCAAACAGAGACAGAGATAAATAATTAGTAAGCACAAGAAATATAAATGCAGAAAGTAAGAACACGCTATTTGGAGTGGTTCAATCGATAAATGATCTACGTCCACTACCAAGATGGTTAGTCTTGGATTTCTAAGAGAGATTTTATATTAAGTATTGTGAGATTACAAAGTACAATAAAATCTTTACTATGAAGAACAAATCCAAAACTATAACCGGTGTATCTCAAGTGTTTAATCTATGTGATTAAAACAAGTGAGGTGTGTGTGTGAGAACAAGATCAAGGCTCTTTAAATCTGAGAGATGTAGAGCTCAATGATTCTTGAATGTGTTAAGGCTTGATTTCTGGGCTGGGGAATATTTCTTGAAGTATGAAGATGAAGATTCAAAGGACTTAGAATTTCTGGGCAAAGCTTCAACTTTTTATGAACACAGCACTTCTCAATTTTTTCAAGCATTCTTCAAATGGTGAAGATTGGGGGTATTTATACCCAAGCATCCAGAATGTAGCCGTTGGACACAGCTGTTGCAAGGACAGTACTTGATGCTTTCTCATTGGTCCACAGCAACCACTTTTGTCCTTTGGTTCAGTAGTTGCAGATAAAGTTGATAATGCTCCAGCTGCAAGCAATGAGGTTTGGACACCTGTCACCTTTTTCAAAATCCTTGCAGATCTTCTCTGACATTGAATCACGTGACAAGATAAGGTGGTTGACATTGGATATTGCTGATGTGGATTACAATGGCAAAAGGTGGTTCACTTCAAGTCTCAATCATTGGGGCGGTTCTGGAGTATAAGCGGTTTGACAAGTGCGGTTGGTAACTCCAGTGAGGTTGCAGAGTGCGGTTGATGTTGAACTGCAAGGGTGCGGTTCATCATAGGGCAGTTGCACTGAAGTGGTTCAAAGGTAATTTCAAACAAGGAGTTCCACCAAGCAAGTGCTAGAAGCGGTTTTGCTAGGGCGGTTGGAAGGGCGGTTTGAATCTTCTGAACTGCAACTCTCAATTCCAATGAGTCTTGTGCCAGTCTTCAAAGCCTAAATTAACCTATTCTATAAAATGGTCTTAGCTAAAAAATTGAAGTCTAAGCTTCATTACATAGGATCCTAAAGTCCTTAAAATAGACAGGAGGTTATGGTATCAATCAAATCTAATACAAAATAGGAGGGTTAAAACAAGCATACCCAACAATCTCCCCCTATTTGATTGATGCCATTACCTACTATAACTAAAGCAAACATTGTACTTGGTAAAAACATGTCCATAAGAATTAACATGGTAATTCATGTCCCAAGTCAATGCACACACTTAGCTTAAGCTATAGATTTCTATACTTTCTAAAAGATAAAAACTTACAATATGGAAAGTAGAGAAATGCATTCAGTGCACTTAAGAAATATAAGTTTAAGTTCAAAGTGCGGTTTAAACTGAATGTATAAACTTCAATTCAAAAAATATGATTTTAAGTTGAAAAATATTTGAATGAGGTTTAAAACCATAAGAGGTTTCATTGTTCTACAAACAAGCAGTTTGATATGAACAAGGTTTTTGGAACCATGATGCAATTTCCATTAATTCCTCAAGTGGTTACAAAACAGGAATGAAAGAAAATTACAAGGTTACAAAAAAGAGCAAAAGTAAGTTGAACAAAAGAAAATACAATGAGAGTGCGGTCCAACAAATAAAAGAGTTTACCAAAAAAATACAGAGCAAAAGCGGTTTAAGGTTGATGCGGTTCTTGTCCTTGCTGCTGCTGCTGCTCTTCTGCGGTTGATTGATGTCAGGATTCCTTGCAAGATTTGATGCAGAGGTTTCAGTCTTCAGAGCTCTCCTAATCTTCCTGACTTCATCAGCGGTCCTTCCTTGAGCGGTTACCAATCTCTCTAAGATATTTGCTTGAGAATCAATTTTGAGATTGGCATCAGAGACTGCCTTGGAGTTTTCAGATACTTGAGCAGTTAGATCTTCAATTAAAGCATGGAAGGAGGATTTCAAAGAATTGAACATAGTGTGAATCTCCCCCTGACTAGCTGCGGTGCGAGTAGAAATTGCTTCGAGACATAGGATCTAGATCAACTGTAACCTTAATAGAGGATTTCAACTCATTAACTGTGGCTTCCAGTTTAGAGGAGAAACCTAACTTGATATTTTCAAGGCGGTCGTTGAATTCATCCCTGATATCATTCAACTTGGTCATCAAGGCATCATTCAAGGAATTTGTGTTGACCTCCATCAAGGATTTAACACTATCAACTCCACAAAGGATGTTGGATTCAACCGCATTCAAGGAGGTTTGAATGTCTTGAGAAGGAGGCGGTTGGGAGTTGACAGCTTTAAGAATTTCAGCCTGAAGAGAATCAAGGGCGGTCTTGGAGGAGGTTGAAAGCTGAGAAATCATTTCCTTAAGATCAGAGTCTCCAAATGATTGTATTTGAACAACACCTTCAGCTAAATCCTTCTTGAATCCTTCAAAGCAGGAATCAGCTGAGGATTTGACAATGTTTGCTAGATCCTTCTCCCCCTTAATGGCATCAAGTCTCTGAGCAAAACTCTTCAAGGAGTTCTTATGATCAGCCATTTGAAGGGTTTGAGAGGCAATCAAATGAGATTGAGATTCAGCTAACTTCTGAAGGGAGCGGTAGGAAGATTCAAGGGAGGCATTGGAAGCGGTCAATTTGATGATGTGACCTTGGTTAATGAGAAGTTGGGACTGAATAAGGTTAAGGGTGGAAAGGATTTGGGAGTAGTCAGTGGGTGGAGGAGCGGTTGATGATGATGGAATATAGGTGAATGCAGGAGGCGGTTCAGAGAATGTAGGAGGAGCGGTTGGAGGGATTTGGGAAAAGAGGGTTTGGAAAATACGTGAGGCAGGAACTGTATAAGATGAGGAGGTTTGAGTTGAAATGGGTAGAGTTGGAGGTAAGGTAGATGGGGCGGTTGATATAGGGGCGGCTGGGATGGGCGCGGTTGATTGTGGAGTAGATGAGATTGGGGAAGTTGGAATTGAGGCGGTTGATAATGGTGTAGATTGAGTAGGAGCGGTTGATGGAGGGATGTTTGAGACAGGGGTAATTGGGATAGGAATAGAAGAAGTTGGAGGAGGTGTAGTGATTGGGTTTGTATGAGTTGAATGGGATATTTGTGGTGAAGAGATAGGGGATTTAGAAGGGGATTTTTGGGTGTGGTTTGATTCATGAGGGGATGAATGGTGTAAGGGTGAATTTTGTGGTGAAGGGGTTGGAGTTCTGAGTCTAGAGGTGGAATGAGCTGGGCCTGCTGATGGCTTGGATGTCCATTCAGTAAAGGCTTTAGGATTAGAGGTTGCTAGATTTTGAGGGGTTTGAAATTCAGAATGGGAAGGGGAATGGGAATTGGATTGGGATGAGGAGGATTTATCAAAGTAGGAGGAGGTTTCACCAGGAATTTTGATATTGGATTTGGCAATATTGTGAAGGTAGTGTTTCTTTGGTGGGGTTGCTTTCTTGGCTATTTGTTTGAACCTCCTCTTCTTGGGATTCTCCCCCTGAGTGGTTTCAACTCTAGGAGGTGGAGAGGGAGAGAGCGGTTTGGGAGATTGAGATTTGGAAGGAGAAAGGTGTTGGGTAGGAATTGGAGAAGTGGTTTGAGGTTGAATGGGTGAGGTTGGAGGAGTTGGAGCTGGAGATTTGGTTGGAGAAGGAGACGGTTGGGTTTGAGGAGGAGGTTGCAGTTGGGGTTGCGGTTGAACAGGTGGGTGAGCTTGCGGTTGAGAAGTAGCAAGCGGTTCAGCAGAGGATTTCTTTCCCTTAGCAGCCTTTCTCAACTCTGCCTTTCTCTCCAACTTGTCAAGCTTTGCTTTGTAGAAAGCAGCCTTATCGTCCTCAGTCAGATTAGCAGTTGCTGACTTCACACTTTTAGCCTTCTTGATTAGAGGGGCTATACCAGCATCCTCTTCATCTTCTTCCTCATCTGGTTCATCCCTCAAAACCATAGTTTCCTTAGCCTTAGCACTTGGACCAGCACCTGCGGTTTGAGATGGTGCGGTTTTAGATTTCTTAGGCTGCGGTTCAAGGACAAGATTCTTCCTTCTTGAAACCTTCTTTATTGCCTTCCCCAGAGCGGTGACCGCGGTTGCAAGAGACATCTCAACATAGAATTCCTTGGGATTAAGAGTATCAGCATCATATAGGAACTTGTACTGGGCATCTCCAAATGAGTATCTGAAGTTGTGACAAACCCTGGTTCCAAGGGAGTCTCCATCACCCATTGGCACAGAAAGTTCAGGAGTTGAGAGTCTGAGTTCCTCCAAATGTTGGTAGCTTGTAAACAAAGCGGTTAGGAGCCTGCAGAAGGGTCTCCATCTCTGATGCTCATTCTTGATTCTGGATTGATAGGCATCAATAGAGCTAGCCATTTCTTTCATCAGGATCTTGGGCCAATTTAGCTTTATCCCATTGTAAATGGCACAGCAGTAAATTCATTGCTGAGTAGTGAAGTTGTTTTGGTTACCAGTTTTACCACACACAGACAACCCTACCAAATAGCCCAAGTGGCTCATTAATTCACCAAATTCTCTTCTTGCCCTCTTCTTGTAGTAACCAGATAAAGAGGTCAGATTGACAGTTGACTGAGCGGTTGCATCTAATATTTCCTGATCAACCTCCATGGGGGATCCAGAAACATGAAATCCAAATGTGCTTTGAATATCCAAATGATCAATAGATATTCTGAAACCTTCAACATCAGCAACCAGGCATTTGATCTTGGTTCCATCAGACAATACTCTATCTCCCAATACAGCGGTGGCATAAAATTGATCCACAAATGATGGAATTATATAAGATTGCTTTTTGTTGAAGAGAGGGAGGATTCCAGATGCACTGAGTCTTCTAATCATCTCTCTACCAAGAGCATCACCGTGGAGCTCAGGCTCATTAATTTCATATCCTGGAATAAAGAATTTAGGATCCTACAAAATGAAACAAAGAGTTTAGATCCATAAAGTGATTCACAATGCACAGGCGGTTTGGGCATTCATGCGGTTGGCAATGATGCGGTTGAAAATGTGAAGAACTCCAAACCTCAAGTGAATTGTGAATACAACAAAATACTTAGAAAATATGTAAGAGATTATACTAGTACGTGGCATTGTAATCCAAGTTTATCCCACACTGCAAGTAGTTGCTTAGAGAGGAAATTTATGGTGTCCAGCCTATATACTTAGTAAATTCTTAAACATATTAAGCATGCAGTTGCAAAAGATTAACTTAAATAGCTAACAAGCATGAGGTTCAAAATAACATGCGGTTTATAGAGAGCATGCGGTTCAAATTTGAATGCGGTTTGGAAAGGTCATGCGGTTAGAATCAAGGGATTTCATGAAGGCGGTTCCAAACAAAGAGCATGCGGTTGATAATCACAATCAGTGCATAAAAAATTATTGAAAAATTTTCTAAGTACAAAAACATGTGTGAAAATCAAATGAACCAAAACATGTGATTATTTTCAAGGCATATGAACAGGCATGTTGAAGGGATGATCAACACGAAGAACACTTAGAACACTAAGAACAGAGATTCAACAAAAGTTCACAAAAATCAACAAATAACGTGTCAAAATGATCACATTGAGCAGTAGATTAACAATATAACATTAAAAATTCATACTTTGCTCAGAATCACCATGAAAAAAAAAAAGAACACTCAAATGGGTTTTCGAATGACAAAAACTTTAAAATCCAAAATCAGTGTTCAAATCATTGATTGATCGTAAAATAAATTACATATAAAGAATCTAAGAGTAAATCCGATCAAAACCCAACTTAAATCATTCAAAATGATCAACAGATAAAGCAGTTATGAACAAAAATTGCTTCAAGGGTTTCGAAGCTTTTGAAGGTCCAACAATGGCTGATTCTTAAACAGTTTTGCAGAAATGAAAAGAGATGAAGTTTAAGAAACACATACCATATCAGTGAATGGTGCCTTGGGAGCCATTGAAGATTTGATGAAATAAAGTTTGAAGTTTTGAGTTTTTAGAGAGAGAGAGAAGATGAGTTTGGTAGAAGGTACAAGGTGCAGAGAGTGACAGAGTTGGAAAGGTTGAAATTTTGGTGACTGGTTTTTATTTATAGGAAATTCTCAAACAAAAGGACAGTTGAAAAGATATTTTGATTTTCCCATAAAAAAAAATCATTTCTCTGTTTGCACCCTTTCATCTTCTTCCCTTTTGCCAATGACGGCTGACAAGAGAGCTTTAAATGCTAATGTTCCCTTTGCATTAAATGCATTTAAATTTTGAAATAACGTGGGAAAACATTTGCAGAAATGCCCTTATGTCAAAATGGACTGAAATGAAAATAAGGAACTTACCTTGGGTCCACGTGGCAGTGCGGTTGAAAAAAATTTTAAAACCGCATAGCTTCTTTAAAGCTAAGAAAAAATTAAAACATATTTTTAGGATACCAATTGTTGAAGGCGGTTGAAGATAGAGCGGTCATAAGCAGCATGCGGTTTGGAAATACGCAGTTGGCTGTAGAGGCGGTTGACCACTTATGCGGTTTAAATGAACGCGGTTCAACAATGGTGAGGTTGAGATTCTCAATAAGAAGTACAACCTAAACTCAATACACAAGTTAGTCAATAAAAGGAATGGATTTATTTAAGTTCAAGCATACCCATTTCTCCTCTGCGGAAAGAAAATCTCTTGGAATCAAGAGCCTTGGTGAGGATGTCAGCAATCTGATTATCTGTCCCCATATACTCTAAATGGATATTCCTCTTCTCCACATGGTCTTTGAGGAAATGACACTTGATATCAATATGCTTGGTCTTGGAATGCATGACAGGGTTGTTGGAGACTGAAATTGTTGAAGTGTTGTCGCACATGATCGGGCAATTTCCTTCTTCAATTCCATAGTCCACCAACTGCTGCTTCATCCAAAGGATTTGACAGCAACAACTACCAGCAACAATATACTCAGCCTCTGTGGTTGACACTGAAACTGAAGCTTGCTTCTTGCTGGCCCAAGCTGTAGGTGTTAGTGCCCTAGGCCTATAGAGATAGACCTTTATGTAATGTCATTGTTCATTTATATATGAGATTGCTTCTTTGATTATTATATGTGTTTGCATGTTTAGTTATAATAATCGTGTCCCTAGTACTTATGAAGCACTAGTATGAAGTCTAATGGATAATCATGTGATGATTATATGCATGGAGATGCACATTAGATTCATGGGTACTTGTTAGAGAACAAGGTACTGGACTTGACCCATTATGAGATTTATGTCATGGTCAAATGTCATAATTAAATCTCATATAGTCATATCATTGATATCCTTTGACCTGAGATTATCATCGTCTTCCGCTCGATGAATATCATGTTTGATATAGTTTAGCGTTGTCTTTAACCGGATGACAATAAGGGCTATCATTGGCATGGTATGATTCTTGTTGGGAAGAATGATAAGTCAAGATGGAAATTGTCCCTCGTAAAGAGAGATGTTTGCTAGGCCACTCGTGAGTAAGATTGATGTAGTGCATGGCCATGCCCGAATGAATTAATGTGATTAATGTCATTCGATTAATCAATTTACTTGGTAACGAGAAAGCATTGAACAATATGAGTTGACGTGGACCATGACTCATGTTCAATATAACATCGTGTGACAATGGGATTGTGATATGTTCTATGTAGGAAAATCGAACTTGATATTATACTATTTGGGTAGGCATGATGGCTTGCTAGAGTCCGCTCATGTCTTATGAGGATCGATGTGATCGGACTCATTGCCAACATAGTATGGTCCTATGGGGTCACACGCATCGAACGAATTGTCAAAAATGAAGAATATGGAGTTTTTGTTCTCAGGGGACGACTCGTCCCCAGGCCAGAACCAACTATTCCCCTTAAGGGGACGCCGGTCAGAGGCTGGGTGCCGGGGACGGCTCGTCCCCGGGGGACGACTCGTCCACAGGCGCTGGGCTGACGCGAAATTGACTTAAAACTAGGGTTTTCGCGAGGAAAAGTTTTATAACGTATAAATACTTACCTGGTTGCCCTAGCCGTCATTAGAACGTTTTGGCTTGAGAGAAACACTTAGAGTGGGAGATTTCAATTGAGAATTGAGAATCGAAACACCACCAAATCCATTGTTCTTCATTGATTGAAAGGTGTTTCAATCAATTGGATCTAGCAATCCTCCTAGAAGAGTTCTAGGGTTCGTTCCGCGCGTGGATAAACATAGAGGATCTTCGTTCATCAAGATCTTTGGTTCGTGATTCCCGTTCGTTCATCAAGGATTAAAAAGATCATTCAACTGAGTTGGGTCAAGTTTATCAAAGGCAAAAGCATTCAAGGGTGGTAATTCTATTTCATCTCTCTTAATTATTCATCTAGAACGGATTATAGGGCTTGGGGTTTTTCGAGTTATTGCTTATTCCGCTGCGCATGGACCCTCGAAACCCTACGGTGGTATCGAGCCCCGTTCATGATGCTTAGTTAGATAATCATGATAATTATGTAATATGATTATATGAATTTTCATGATGTGCATGATCTAGAATATGAAATTGTATGAGTTTTACTTGAGAAGTAATAGTATATATAGATATACCATGATTATGAAATTGTAATATATATGATTAATATGATTAATCTAGATTATGGGATGTCAATTTCATTGATATGATTAATGTGATTAATCTAGGATATTTGTGATGTATTACTTGGTATATTGGTGGACACCAAAACCTTCCCCACAGGCACTTCGATGGAAGTGTGGGATAATCTTGGAGCACGTGGCCGCGTACTAGTAATTACCGATCAAATGTAATATGTGTTGCATCATTCCATGTTCATAATTATGTTCATATAGTTTTCATGAATCAACCTTGGGATGTAATTGATAAGCATGAAAAATTGAACCTTCTTTGTAATTTGAGTTTGTTTTATGCCACCCATGTTTAAACACTTGTGAGTACACGGGTAGTTTTATGTGGGCTCGCCATAGCGAGGTGCATTAATTCTATCTTTGTATGATCAAGATGAGCAAATAGTGGTTGCTATACGTTTAACATGGTTGAACTCAATTAGGCTATCAAAACGGTTTTGGGCCTAAGGCATAAGATGAGATTGAAACATGTGACATAAGATGTCTATAATCTCATAATGATCTAAGAGTCATATATAGATATGATTGATAAATGTTATCTACCTTTTTAGTTTAATTTTGAGCTTGATCGTGCCATAGCCGACTTGAAATTAAATTAAAGTTGGGTCTTAGCCTATTAAATTATATTATACATATTTGTATAAGAAGGTTATATAATTTAGTGGGAGTATTTGTGAAATACGTTAATTAATCTCTTAAATGAATTGGTACTTATATGTGTTCATATCTTGTTGCATATCTTTGTAGATCAATGGCTGTAAACAATAATCAAAACATGTCACTGCGATCAGTCCTTGAGAAGGACAAGTTAGAAGTTAGAGGAGAATGGCAATAACTATGTGGATTGGATCCGCAGTTTGAGAATTGTTCTCAAACAAGAAAGGAAGTTGTACATTCTCGATGGACCCGTTCCACCCGAGCTTTTGCTAATGCAACTAAAGCGGAAAGGGACCAACATAAGAAGCATATGGATGATTCTATTGATGTTGGTTGCACGATGCTTGCGACCATGTGTAAGGCTCTTGAAGGACCTTGTACACATGGAAGCCTATGATTTGGGAAATCATTTGAAGGAAATGTTCGATTGCAAGCACGTACGGAAAGGTTTGACACTATGAAGGCTCTTCATTCATGCAAGATGATTGAAGGACAACCTGTTGGGCCTCATGTGTTGAAGATGAAGGGTCACCTCGAACATCTTGAGAGGCTTGGGTATCCTATCCAGTTAGAGTTGGCTACGGATATGATATTGCATTCACTCCCCGAGAGTTATAATCGGTTTGTTACGAATTATAACATGAATGGGATGAATAAATCTCTGTCTGAATTGCATGGGATGCTAAAGAATGCGGAGAACAATATTACCAAGAAAACCAATCAAGTGTTGATGGTGAATAAAGGAAAGGGGTTCAAAAACAAGGGTAAAGCAAAAGTTGCTAAACCGGAGGCAAAGGTTGCCGTTGCTGAGAAGCCTAAACCCAAATCCCAAAAGGATGCGGTGTGCTACCATTGCAAGGAAGCTGGGCATTGGAGGCGTAGCGCAAACTTTATCGGGAAGGGCCGAAGAAGAAGGGCAATGAGATTGCCATGACTTCGAGTATCTATATGATAGATGTTTTACTTTCTACCTCTAGTTCTTGGGTATTAGATACCGGATGTGGATCTCACATTTGCCTAAATGTGCAGGGACTAAAGAATAGAAGGTTGCTCAAAGAGGGTGAAGTAGATCTACGGGTTGGAAATGGAGCAAGAGTTGCTGCATTGGCCGTAGGGACTTACGAAGTCACTTTACCAAGCGGATTAATTTTAGTTTTAAATAACTGTTATTATGTTCCGGATTTGAGCAGAAACATTATTTCTATTTCATGTTTAGACAATGAGGGTTACAATTTTCTTATTGCGAATAAGAGATTTTCGATTTATTTGAATGACATGCTTTATTGTGTTGCTCATTCTTTTAATGGCCTTTATGTCTTGGATGTTGAGAATAATGTTGATAATGTTTATCATGTTAGTAAGAAATCCAAACCAAATAATGTGAATGACACATATAAATGGCATTGCCGTCTTGGGCACATAAACGAGAAACGCATATCTAAACTCCATAAAGATGGATATTTAGACTCATGTGATTATGAATCATATGATGTTTGCGAGTCTTGTTTATTGGGCAAGATGACTAAAGCACCTTTTACTAAGAGTAGTGAAAGGGCTAGTGATTTGTTGGCTCTCGTACATACTGATGTATGTGGACCAATGAATAGCATTGCTAGGGGAGGATTTCGGTACTTCATAACGTTCACTGATGACTTATCCAGATATGGCTACGTCTATCTGATGAAGTACAAAAGTGAAGCTTTTGAGATATTTAGAATATTTCAAAGTGAAGTACAAAATCAACTTGGCAAAACTATTAAAACACTTCGATCCGATCGAGGTGGTGAATATTTGAGCCAAGAATTTGACGATCATCTGAAAAGTTGTGGAATTGTTTAAGAACTTACTCCACAGGAACACCACAATGGAATGGTGTGTCCGAGAGGAGAAATCGAACTCTATTAGATATGGTTCGATCGATGATGAGTCAAGTGAACCTTCCTATTTCCTTTTGGGGACACGCACTGGAAACAGCCGCTTTCACACTTAACAAGGTCCCTACTAAATCGGCTCCTAAAACCCCACATGAGATGTGGTATGGAAGAAAGCCTAGCTTATCTTTCATGAAGATTTGGGGTTGTGAGGTTTATGTAAAGAAATTGGTTTCTGAACATAAACTTGCACCTAGATCTGATAAATGTATTTTCGTCGGTTATCCCAAGGAAACGAAAGGATATCTATTTTACAACCAATCCGAGAACAAAGTGTTTGTTGCTCGAAATGGTGTCTTTCTAGAGAAAGAGTTTCTCTCTAAAGAAACTAGTGGGAGTAAAATTGATCTTGAAGAAATTCAAGAACCCGAAAATGACAAGGAACCGATAGTAGAGACGGAACCAAGTTCACAAGCTGTTGTGGAACCGGTTCAAGATACACAAGTTCTTCGCAGATCGGATAGGATACGATCCGAACCTGAGAGATATGGATTTCTCATGACGGAAAGTAATGAAGTAGAAATCATTGAGTAATCTCTCATACTTAGAACTCTCTGAATATATGAAATTTCAGCACTTTTGAGTCAAAAAACCGTGAATTATAATGAGCCATGCGACTTCAATTTCTAGTGAAAGAAGTCCTTGTTTGTAGGAGGTGATTTGCTTGAGAAGATCTTCTATAACTAGACTTCTACCTTCCTTATTCAACCAAATCAATTCTTCCTTATCATTGACTATTTTCTTGTGTGAGAGATACCTACAAAATAATCAAATACTCCCTCCGTCCCTGCCCATGCTTCACCATTTTGGTGAAGCATGCAAATTAAGAAAGCAATATATATATTCAAAAATAATGGAAGTGAGATAAGGTTGTGAGAGGGAAGAAGTGAATGGATATGACAAGTGAGACCCATAATTTAAATGTGTGAGAGAGAAAAGTTAGTGAGTATAATAGAATATTAATAAACCTTTTTCATTTTAGGAAAGGTGAAGCTTCTACCGGAACACTCATTTGAGTAAAAGGTGAAGCTTCGGGCGGGACGGAGGGAGTATATACTAAAAGATATCCAAGTTTTGGTTAGTAGGTTAATTAATAAAATAAACTAAAGAATATATTTTCAAATATATTCTAAAAATAAGAAAGATACAAATCCTAATAATTAAAAATCAACCTTGGTAAATACGTGTGGAACACTCACACTTATACAAACTATATCTTCTTTTTTAATTGGACTGTATATAATATTTGCATAGAAAAATTTGTTCGTGAAACCCACATTTATTCTAAACAATCAAATTACAACTGGTGATTCGGAAAAATAAAATTACAACTTATATCTTACTAGTACATGCCCGTGTCCAAGGCCACGTGAGATTTTTTTTTTTTAATATATATATCAAAAAAAAAGGGCAAGTATGTGGCACTGTTCAAACAACTGTTCACCCCTTCCCTCATTTATACTATAGATTAATGTGAAACATCAGCCCGTTATTGTTAAAATCGAATTTAACATAGGCCCATTGTCTGTAAAGCTATAACTAATTTAAAATATCAGCCCATATTTAAAATTTAAAATAAAAATAAAACCCAACTACTAAGTGCACCCCCACCCCTGATGGGATTAGCCCTTTGCCATCTTCAGAACACACGCACACTACGCTTCGCTCACTCACACTGTCTACCTCTCTTTCCCGACCGCCGGCGCCGCCCTACTTCCCAGCCAGCCAAACTTCTTCTCTCTCTTGTTGCGGATCTGGCTGTTTGGTAAGTCACACCCCTCAAATCTCTAGTCTCTCTCTTGCTGCAGATCTAGGGTATTCTTAATAGTTTTTGGAATTGAATCGGTTCTCGAGATTTAGGGCTTTGTGACTCACCACCCATTTGACGAAATGTCAATGAGAGGATTTATTTTGGATGCGAAAAAGTATCCGCCTTAGGATGCAAAGCACACTCTTGCATTGATCCTTCGTGTGTGTGTATTAAATTTTTTTTTAAGGGCAAAATAGGGAAGGGACAAATGTATGAGGGCAAAATGGGAAATTCGCCGGTTGTAACCGTTCAAACAAGCTGTTCATAAGGGGGCTCTCATTTATACTATAGATGAATAACATAAAAACACTTATTTATTTTTAAAGAAAACGTAAAAATACGTAGATTAGAGAGCTAGCGCAAAAGAAATATTCGTTGTTCTGTATCGGACTAAGAGTTCTATTAAGTGTTTGCACGCTTATTAAGAAAATATTAAAAAATAAGTGAACAATGACACGTGGATTTGAAATATAACTGTCTAAAACACTATTTATGATTCAAGTGGGTAAAAAGTGGTTTAGTAAGTATTTGTTTATTTGTAAACTTTAGAAAAGAAGAGAGTATAAATATTCAAAATAAATTATTCATCAATTGTCTTTTTGAGAATAAATCTGACTCTTAGTCTGAAACGTATTAATAGGAAAGTTTTTTTTTTGAGCAAAATAATAAAAAGAAAGTTGGACTATTATTATTATTAACTAGTGTAACACCTGTGTGCTAAACACACGACCAAAATAATTTGACAAATTGTAGCATCTAAATTAAAAGAGTTACTATATCTATAAATGTTAATACATAATTTAAAATAAATTAATATAAAGGTATTGACAAAATATATAAAAAAAATGTTGTAGTAAGCTTCTACCTAACAACCTTTTCTTATTTTCTTTGAGGCAAGACCCTTGTTAAAAGTTTCTTCTTGACCAATAGCACCATTTTGGTCATAAATACTAACTGATTGGATACTTAATTAATGAATAATTGAGTCCACAAACACATCATCCAATCAATCATTTATAACAATGCTTGTGTTCAAAATTTTGTGAGATTTTTTTGTGACCATATTATTACTCAAAATGAAAAAAGAAAGAAAGATAAGTCGCAATGTACTCTCATTAAATTTGGAGATCACACTCCGGGTCGTATAGATTGGTTGAAAATATTATGTCCGCAACAATCAATATAGTTTATGCTCTTGAGATGTTCAAATCTACTGAAGTGGTTTATATAGGCTTCTTATAAAGCTTTTGAGTTTCTAAAACTTCTATCATGAATATTTGTATTTCTTCCTCTACTATTACTATTTACGTATAAGGCATCAAATACTACTCATTTCTCCATCTCGCAACTCAAGTTTGTTCACCTGCATTGGTGATTGCTCTTGGTTTAGAAGTATGATAGGATCCTTATTACCCAACAATAATTATCCAAAAATGGAAATTATGTAATTCATTTTAGTAGCAAGCAAGTCACGCTTGTTTTTGCTAAGTGACGTCAGATATAATATCCATTAAGTCACGTTTATTTGGCTAAGGATCGAGGATATAATATTCATCATAATTAAAATTCGAGTGAAAATGTTTAATAGAAATGACATCAGTATACTTCAACATGTAGAGAAGGACCTATCTACGGCAGAAAAAATCAACTAAAAAACACAGTGAACATCTAAGAGAAGCAAAACGTAGACTCTCACGCATACCTTTTCAAGAGAAAGATCACTGGTATTTAAACTCTATATATCTTTCTTCGGCATCTCTGCGAGCTGTTCTTTGAGATACACTCATTTCTTTGAACTCCTCTTCAAGCGGAAACAAACGGACTTTCAGAATAGACCCATTTTTTGTCCGTTTTCTTAACCTACAACCACAACTGTACCAGCAAGTAAATGATTACGAATTCAAAAGGTCACATTTTGGGACAAAAAAGATATTCAATTGGGATAGAAGGAGTAACATAAAGCATAACGCAGCTTAGATGGCCAAGCTACAAACTTGCGAGAAGATTATGCCGAGAAATAATTCAGATGTCAATTAACACATGTAAACCAACATAAATTGATGAGGCAAAATAGCATAGTCCCTGCAGTCCGTATACAGTTGCTTTAAACTTTTAAAAGGCAAATAAATTGGTGTCCTGAGTCCAGTATGTGTGGTTCATCTTTATGGATATTGGCAGTTATTATGCTATAGCTACGTATAACTTGCGTCTAAGAACATACACTCACAAGATCGCTAAAGTGGATGTTTTAGATCATCTCAGTTTTGTGATTGATATAACAACCTTCTTTAAATGTTATATTTGAGAGAAAATTAAATGTTATCCATGTACTTTTGTGTGATATTATATAGCTCTTTCCACTCCAATTTACACCCAGATAACCAGATGCAAAGAAAGTGACTTCTTTAAAACCCAAGGCCAAGTTACATTTACAAAGTTACCTTCAGCTCACATGTAACTTGGTTAGATAGATCCATTAATTGAACTCCAATGCAGATTGCTACGGTAGGTATATCAAACAAATATTGCCCTTGCTTCATTTCGGACACTGGAAACCGCAATCCATGTAATTTGAATGTTGTAAAGCATACACTTCTTCCATTAAAAAAAATGACAATACTTACTTTTCAAAATTGCTGCAACCACAATATCCTTGGACGCAAGCAGTGGTGCAGGAGTCTGCAGTCATGAAAACAATCACCATCATACTCTTTCTTTAATATATCCTATGTTCCCAAGAAGTAGCCCCCTTTCCTTTTGGGTCCCAGAAAAATTTCTCTTAATAAAAAAAAAAAAAACAACCAATAATTTTAGTGCAATGTCAATAAGGTAGAAGTAAAGCATCATCCTTTAAATATTTAACTTGTGTCACTTGTCAAATGAGACTATTTTTTCAGACGAAAGGAGAATAACTTCTATCCACAGATTTAATGGCACTCAAAGCGACTACTCATGACATTTACTAATAAGGTAGACATGCAAAAAAAAAGTTGCAGTACAGGGTCACCACACCTTATGGAAATTTAAAGTACAAGATACATTCATTTGAGGAAGTAGTTGCACGTACTGCACTTCCCCCAACTCCAAGTGAGTTAAGATAGTCAACATAACCTGCAATATTTCATAACAACATAGAAGTTCAACAAGATAAAAGAGAGGATATTACGATTTAATATGATAGTTGTTATCTTCATAAGAGGCAAAAGCTATAGGCAAAATGAGGATGGTCACAAAATACTGTTGAAGCAAATTAATATCCTACAATATAGGTGAAGGGAAAATATTCCATGGCTGTAACTATAGCTACTGGATAGTTGTTATCTTCATAAGAGGCAAAAGCTATAGGCAAAATGAGGATGGTCACAAAATACTGTTGAAGCAAATTAATATTCCACAATATAGGTGAAGGGCAAATACTCCATGGCTATAACTATAGCTACTGGATCTTTGCCAAATTCATTAAGAGATTGACTTATGCAGAGAACAAAAAAATTGCCACAAAACTACATAGTATAGAGCCAATGGACTTGATGAAGCTAGTATAATCTAATGGAGAACATTTATCTTCTTCAACAATGAAGGTCATTTAAAGGTCATCAGGCACACTGAAACTTGTATATGCAATTGGACGTGTTTCCCTATTACAATAGGGGGGTCACTGACTGTATATAGAAAGTTCAAAGATTAGACAACAAATAGTAACTTTCTTCAGCTGAGATCTCCTTTTTATCACCACAGATATATGAACAGAAACTTGAATCAGAATAAGGGACGCCAAGAGCTCTCTTTATATTGAATATCTATGAAGCAGACTGGTGAGCATCAGAAGCATTCTGATTCTAATGCAGTTATTAGTGATAGTTCTTGAGAAGTACCTCTTCTTTCATGTCAAATTTACGAGATACAGATTCTTTTGCCAGTGAACATATATTTCCAGGCGCATTTGTGTCATTGCTGAATACATGTTTGAGGAATCTATTTACTGCATATTGATCTACCCCATCGCTGACAAAAACAATAATGCAAAGTTTTACTATTTAATTCGCAGAAAAGAGAAATCTAAAGAAGCTGGGAGAAAATAACTACCTGTACATAAGACTACGAAGCTTAAAATAAGTAGCATCATCAAAAAGAAGATGACCATAAGACAATCGTCCATCCCGTCCAGCACGCCCAATCTCCTATAAGTACAAAATTGCTTTAGCTAAGAATAATATCTAATACAATGAAAGGTAAATGAAAAATTAATCAACCTGGACATATTCTTCCAAGCATACTGGTAAGCTGTAATGAATTACCTGAAACATCAGTACGAAACATTTCAGCTTCGGTCTTAACACCACATCATATTGTTCAGAAAGTAAAGAGACATATTTATACGGTTAAAACTCATTGTGTGAACATAATTCTGGGGACAGATGATATTAGGCAATACAATTTGTGCACCTAATAAGATGATTGATGATATATTACACACTCCATCCCAAAAAAAGAGTTGCACTTACCATACTCGTCTGACACAAAAAAAGAGTCATGTTTCTGAAAGAGAAATTTCTATTAGTGCAATTTTGTGGAAGTACACACAAGTGAAGATACACTCTTATAAAATGCGCCATGTATAAAGCGGCTCCTTTTGTGGGACAGAGAGTAAGTGTTAGCAGCAATTGATAACTTGATATGAATTATGCACAAGAATCACTTTAGAGTAATGAGCATTGTTCCTCTTACAGCTCCAACATCGCTTTTATCAAGCCCCATACCAAATGTCATGGTTGCCACCACCTTCCAGAAAGAGGGGAAAAAGAAACGTAAATGAAGCTGAGAATATGTTGTTAACTACTAAATGTAAAGAAAGAAGGTTTTACACATGAATAGTCAGAAGTCAGAAGTCAGAAGGCAATAGGTCTTCCAGAAGTCAGAAGTCAGAAGGAAATATAATTACTGAATCATGAGGACCATTTCATTGTTGTAAACTTGTCCAAACTGTAGGTCTTCCAGAACTTAAAAGTCATCCCTGACACAACATTGGATGAGAATTTATAATCCAAAAAGCCAAGCATTAGTAGCCTAAATACATTACAGTAAATACTGGTATAAGCGTAGATTATATAGATGATGCCGAGAATTAAATTTAACGCAGAATTCTGTGAGCTCCCTACTTCTCCTAAGCAGTCTGATCAGACATCCTCGGAGTAAGAAACTGAGAGCAGAATCTGATGACAGAATGTTTTCTGATTTTATGGAATGAGTCCCAGTTTTCATTTTTTGTCCTCAATTGTAAAAGTGTTTCCAGTTCACCAACACACCATGTTCAAGAAAATAGTTTCGGTAAGACCTACAAAGCCCTACATTTCCCTCGCACATTACTACTAAGCTCTTGCTGAGAAGATTAAATTTATAACCCACAATTCAGGCCTATGAAAATATATCTTCCTCCTGACCCCCGCCCCCCAATCAGCCTCATTCTACATATAAACACAAATACGGCTCAAACGGTTGAAGAGGGAACAACATCAAATGAGAAGAACATTAGAACATTACTCTCTGGCCTTGCATTTAATAAAAGATCTATACTAAAACATGAATTATTAGCCAATCTAATTATGTAACAGAAAAATGATCAATACCAGCTTTTTGTTGTATGCTTACATTTTCTTCTCATAATCCTTCTTCCTCTTGGTAGCCTTAGTTTGATATGGAGTTTTTTCCTAAAATAACATAATCAAATCCAATTAGCAAATAAATTAAACCCTAATTGCAGCCTAGCCCTAAATAAACAGAATAAGCAAAAATCACTTACATAACTGATAAAAATAATATACATGTAATTGCTTCATAAACCCCAAATTTGCCTTTCCCATCTAAAACCCATATAAATGCCTACAACCCATTTGATAAAATATCCCAATTTAAGCAATTACCTTGTTCGCTGCTTGCAGAAGAGAGAAGAGAGAAGAGAGAAGAGAGAAGAGAGAAGGGAGAGAGAGGTGACGTGGCCATGGAATTATATTTTCTCTAAAAAAAGAGAGATCATGTTTCAAGATCATTCATGATACTTATCAGAAATTATAAAATATGACAATGAAAGAAATTCAAAACCATCTCTCTCAAGATCTCGAACCGGGACAATCAAATGAAATAATGGATGCAATTTCACATCATTACTTAAAGATTTTACAGACATATTTTATCAAAATTCAAGATGGTATACAGACAAATATCCCCACCTCCACACTAAAACATAAACACACAGTCCATATCCATCATTGTAAGTACTACCTTCACATAAAAATAGATAGGGAAAGAAAAAGAACCTATTTTTCTTTGAGAGGAGTTTGTTCTCATTGATCTTACGGCCACCACCTTCAGTAGTTTTACTGGCTCCATCATTCCATTTATCTGGTACTATAACTTTTGATAATTTCTTTTTGCCTGTTTCACAAATCATACAAATTTTATAAACCCTAAACTTTCAATACAAAGCTTATGATATCTAATTCAAACTGAATACAAATTTGTATGTGCGAAATACTTACACTTTCCGCAGACCATTGTGAATGATCACGGAGAATAATTTGTCAACTATTGAAGCATCCCAAGACTGAGTGAATCGCCCAAATTTCGTTTTTTTTGTTCGTGTTTTATAGACCTATAAGAATTTGAAACGATATGTTACCATTATCATTACTTCAAACAATTTTCGAAATTAGCATCAAGAAAAAGTCAAAATGGGTAAAGGAAAATCACCAATTTCAACCAGAAACGATGGTAGCGTAAGTCATTGCAGTAACAACGGTCGTTCTCGAAGGTCTGGGTGCATTTCTGCAAAAACCGAGGAAGTTTCTCTTTGAGAGACTGAGGAGGAAGCGACCCAGTAATTTTGCGAATCCCACTGCAAAATCAATGGACACAGAGAAAGGAAATACACGCAGTAAATGTCTGTGATGCTGCAAGAATCGTGCTGTAATCAATCTCCATCCAACTGCAAAGATCAATCTCTGGGCATTTGACCTGAAAACAGAACCCACAACTAGTCAGAATGGTCTCCGGCGAAGACCCTCGGGCGTGAGAATAAGTACAATGTATATGAGAGCTAAATATTATAATGAACAGATGTATTCAGAATAATAAAAAGCAGTTACCTTGGAACAGTTGATATTTTCATGTATTTATTGTTGTAGATGAGAGTTATATTTGTAATAGGATTGTGCTAGATCCCTAGAATCGTGGATCAGATTAGCATAAGAGATCTTGTCCATAAATAACTCCTAATTTGTAGGAGGTCCGTTATGGAAAGAATTATATTTACGCCTGGACTCTGTAGGTTGACCTTGCATCGTAGGTCGATGTCGACTGTTGGGTAGAGGTCGACTTGACTGATGGATAGGATCGTTTCATGCCCAAACTGCGATCTGGATCGTATATCGGACGATAGCTACGTCGGGACCACGTAGGTCGGACAATGAGCTAGGTCGACTGATCATGCTGATGGGCCATGGGCCTGGTAATAATTGGGCCTAGCCCAGTAAGAATGTGGTGGCAATAATAAGTAAGAAACTAGGCTTGCTCGTTGGGCCTAGCCCATCACTTTTATTCCGATCAGTGGCCCCCAACTTTCTGAGTTGATTTTTGTCGACCAGGAAGTTAAAGAAATTTTTGACTTAGTTTTGAAGTAGATCGTAGGTCGATACTCGAACTGCTGTTTGGTTGACCTATGGTGACGTGGTTCAATCCTGACCGTTGACAATGGACGACTGGATCAATTGAAGCGCCGTATTTTCCGTAATCATTGCAGCCTCGAAAACCGTCCGGGTATTTAAATGTTGATTAATCGTTGGGAATCCTTGCCCTTTCCACTTTGAGAAAGGATTAATTAGAAGTATAAAATGGAAAACCTTTTCCTTTTTAGATTTTACAAACCTTCCATACTCAGGCGTATATTTTCGACGACAGGCAAAGCAGAGTTCTTGATCTCCGATGCCCCCAATCCTTTATTTTACCTGTTACTACCTTCGTCACTGACTTAATTTGAGGTATTCTTCAATTTCTCAGCTTTACCGTCTTATTTTTGAGTTTTTGTTGATTTCTTCCATGACTAGGACTTTTAGCTGCGAACCTGGGACCTGGTATGGGTATTGCACCGTTAATCACCGAATATATAAGCACATAGGGAGAGTATGGAAGGAGATGTCCATGAATGAGTGTGCCACCATTTTGACAAGGTGGGGATTGACCTTTAGCGAACTAGGTTTGCCCGTAGGAGAGAACTTGGGAGATTTAGAAATAGACGACCCAAATGTTGTATCTTTTCATCTTTTTCACGAGTTACTCGACCATCTAGCTCTTTTCTATGTCAAGGATCCCAATAAGCCCTTCTTTATTAGGAATAGAAAGGGATTTGCAGGAGAATTTAGGTCGTCCTTAGGTAGGTCGCCTGAATATGAACATAGGACTGATTCCCCTATTTCTTCTTCTTCAGATATGGCAGCTCAAAGGGGAGCTACAGCTTCTACTTCATCCAGCCCACGAATTGTGGATGCATTTGAATCCTCAGTAGCTACAGGGAGGAATGAAAGGGGCTATGTACCTCCTAAGACAATTCGAGGGAAGAAGAATTCAGAGCCTCAGATAGCCATGGTGTATAATTTCTGTGAGGTAGATAGGAAAGAGTTCAATGTGACTCATTATAGCAAAAAGGAGTTTATGTCCCAGTTTGGTGATACCTTCACTTCTGATCCTACTAGGGTGGCCTTTTTCTATGGCCAGTTTGAGGCTGGCTTGAGACTTCCCTTAGATCCTTTGTGAATGAATTCCTTGAGTGTATGAATGCCTTACCTCTCCAGCTGGGAGCTAACACTTGTAGGGTTCTGGTATGCTTTGCAATGGTGTGCAGATTTTTAGGATTTGAGCCATATCTTCATGTTTTCAGAATGTTCTTTAAGATCATGATAGAAAAGGTGGATTTGGGAATTAGCACCCCATCTAGAACCCATGCCCCCAAACTTTTTGTCAATCTTCCCCAAAGAAGTGAGTGGTTTGGAACACTCATGTTATGGTAGTAGAAAGTAGAGGGGCCGGGAGTTTCTCCGCCAAGTGCTCAAGTCTCGATGTGATGAAGGATAAGGACTATTGGGTACCGTAATCGGAGCGACGACTTGTATAAGAAACTTGTAGAGGTAGCTGCCAGGGGGCCCATCAGCTTGGATATTCTAGGAACCACCAAGAGTAATTATATCCAGGCTGGTATGATGTTTGGTAGGGGGAATGTGGTCCCTTTGGTCCCCATAGTTAGGTGCTTAAGGTATCCTGACTGGGTTACCCACGAGGGGGTAGATTTAGATTTGTAAGTCAGTGTCATGAATGCAAGAAAGAGCCGGACCATTGCAGGCTGAAAGTGGATCATTTTGGTGGTAAGTGTTTACTCGCCTTTATCCATTAGCTCGTCTATTAATTTATCGCATGTAGAATTTTAGCTCGTCCATTTATTGCTCGCATGTAGAACTTTAGCTCGTACATGTTTTGCTCGTATGTAGAACTTTAGCTCGTACATAGAACTTTTATTTGTCGAACTAGCACTTGATTTTTTGGGTCTTGCACAGTTCTTACCCCGGAGTAAGAAGCGAATATGGGTCGCGTTGTTAATGTGAAGAAGAGCAAAAGAAGCTGTGGGGCTGCTAATGCCCGAGAGAACCGCCAAAAGGAGGCTGAAGGTCGCCAGAAACTGTTTAAGCTAATTGATGGAGAGTCTGACAAGCTAATCCTTATTGAGGATGAGGAACTCGACCAAGTGGAGGCTGAGAAGATAGAGGGAGTGGTCCAAGAACCCATTAAGTCTGGAGTTGAGGTGGAGACTGAGCCAGCACGGGAGTTGGTGCAGGAGGCTCCTCGAACTAGGGCCAGGACCCATTTTGTCGAGATTGATGGTGATGAGGAGGAAGAAGATGATCGTCCTCTCCAGACGAAGAAAAGATCCAAAGCCAACCCCCCATCTCAAAAAGGGAAGGCTGCTGCCAGTAGCTCCTAACCTCCAACCATCCAAGTCTCATACCCGAGCTAGTTCAAGCTCATATGGATAAGATGAGCGATGTTGCTTTGCTCACCGGGGTGGATAGCTCTTACAGGGAGTATCCGGAGCTCGAGTATGGCCATGTGGTGGTGAGGAGAGCTGCAGACCAAGATCTGGTTAAGAAATTTGCTGACAAGGGCTTGACTGCGGAAATGTTCAAAGCTAGATCGGGGCTGGTCCACTTCGAGGTAACACTTATAAGTTTTTACAAAAATACCATTCTTTTTTCTTGCTCGTATTTTCGTCAAGTTTTAGTCGATCTGATCCTTGGGCTTTGCTGTTGTAGGCCCTTGCTATGGTCGAGCTTGCTACAAGTTATTGGAAAGCTTCTGAGGAGCAAGAGAAGCTTGCCAAGACCATGTTGGATCTAAAATCTACTGAGCTCGGGGCGTTAGAGAAGAAATATTCCGATCTTGAGGAGAGTCATGCCGATCTGGATTCAGCCTATGAGACTCTGAAGCTTGTGAAAGAGGATGCTTTGAAGGCGAAGGAGGATGCCTGGGGTGAGCTAGGTGACGCCAAGAAGGAGCTGGCAGCAGTCAAGTTGGGTAAAGAGAAGGTCAAGCATAAGCTGGAGGTGGCTACTTAGCTGATAAAGGAAAGTACTGAAATGCTATCTCAACAGACTGAGGACTAGAAACGAGCTAGGCAGCAATGGGAAGAGGAAGCCCAGTCCAAGTTGGATGCCACTGTTAAGGCTGCTATTGAAGCTTACAAGGAGAGTGACGATTGTCATAACTATGTCACCGAGCAAGCAAGGTCGTTCTTTGATGTGGGTCGCCTCCATATGGCTCGCCACATTTTCGTTGATCCTGCAGTCGACCTACCTCTTGAGCAGTTGGCCAAGTGGGCCTCAGAGGAACAATATGACATGACAGCTCATCAACCTCACCCCCTTATCCCGTATAACGATAATGATTTGGCTGCCCTAGCTGATGAGGATGCTGAGTTGGAGGCTGAACCATGGGTAGTGTTGGTCCCAAAGGTGGCAACAAGGGTGAAAATATAGCTAGAGGGGGGGGTGAATAGCTGTTACAAATTTTTCGCCTCTAAACTAAAAATTAAACCTCTTGCTTAGCAAAACCTCTTGCAGTTGATAATAAGCCGCAAGTGAAGATGTAAAATGCACAACGGAATATTTGGGAGAGTTACAAGGCGATTTTGATAGTAGTGGAGAGGTTTGTAAAGGCGAGGTTTTTAATTAGAAAGTAGTTGGGGGTAAGTTGCAGTTTTACAAAGCAAGTGTGGTTTTGACAATGTTAACTCCAAACACTAATTCACAATAATGGATAATTCTAAATAAAGACTCAAAATCAGAGACAGAGATAAATAATTAGTAAGCACAAGAAATATAAATGCAGAAAGTAAGAACACGCTATTTGGAGTGGTTCAATCGATAAATGATGCTACAGCTCCACTAGTCCCAAGATGGTTAGTCTTGGATTTCTAAGAGAGATTTTATATTAAGTATTGTGAGATTACAAAGTACAATAAAATCTTTTACTATGAAGAACAAATCCAAAACTATAACCAATGTATCTCCTAAGTGTTTTTCTTAATCTATTGTGGATTAAAACAAGTGAGGTGTGTGGTGTGAGAACAAGATCAGAGGCTCTTTTTAGTTATCTGAGAGATGTCAGAGCTCAATGATTCTTGGAATGTGTTAAGGCTTGATTCCTCTGGGCTGGGCAAATATTCTCTTGAAGTATGAAGATGAAGATTCAAAGGACTTAGAATTTCTGGGCAAAGCTTCAACTTTTTATGAAACACAGCAACTTCTCAATTTTTTCAAGCATTCTTCAAATGGTGAAGATTAGAGGGTATTTATACCCAAGCATCCGTGAATGTAGCCGTTGGACACAAACTGTTGCAAGGACAGTACTTGGATGCTTTCTCATTGGTCCACAAAGCAACCACTTTTGTCCTTTTGGTTCAGTAAGTCCGGTGAAGTTGATAATGCTACCAGGCTGAGGAAGCAAGATAGAGGTTTGGGCACACCTCCACCTTTTTCAAGAGTCCTCCCAGATCTCCTCTGACATTGAAATTAACGTGACAAGATAGGGTGATTGACATTGAATATCCTGATGTGGATTGCAATGGCAAAAGGTG
>JAFEMH010008312.1:17500-47375 GCA_022495995.1 Adenophora triphylla var. japonica | reverse complement strand
GAGGTTGAACCGTTTCGACGCTCCCGGGCGGCGAAAAAATCTGCTGCATACTAAGCTTTATTGATGAAGCCAAACCAACCTTAGATCCAAACACTATGAATTGATTTCAAGGGAGAAAGGGAGGTTCTTTGTGCGAACAAGGAAGAACATGTTGAAGAGAAGAATTTGCAGGAAACTAAGGAGGAAGATGTATGTGCGAGTAAGACGAAGTCACTTTCAGGTATGTGGTGAAATAATTTATAAGATATTATGGTCCATGTTCATGCCCCCTATTTAAGTTCAAGGTGAGTTGATGAAGTCCGAATTAACTGGTTGTTGCAAAATCAAATTTGTATGGGAAGCGATATTGTTTGTTGATGATATTCTGCGTTATTATTGAGTGGAGCAGTAATAATTTCAAACCGCGATTTATGGATTCATTTATTGTTGACCAGGAGGAAGATGGGGCGGACGATCAAGGAAAAGTGACACACGTTGCTAGCATATTTTTAATTTTTGGAAGAACATAAGGATTCACGTTGGGTTGGGCTCAATGAACAAATTTATCTCCAAATACTTGTTTCATTGAGACGGAAGAATATTCCTTCTTTTCTTTCCGAAGAAACGAGAAGAGCATTGGTTTATTCAAAGTATTTGTTCTTGCGGGAGCGGATCTTGCCAAACATCGGATGAGAACTCAGAGTCGAGTTCTTTTGAAGAATGAGACCTGATGTAGAGAGGAACCGAGGAATGAATCTCGCACCAAGAAAGGATATTTGTGAAGTCAAATATATCAATTAATTTTTGTATTTTAATTACTATCTTAGGACTTAATTTGTTTTTTTAGTTTACATTGTATTGCTTATTTTCGTCATTAATTTTAATAGGTTGATTAGGATGGATTTTAGAGTAGATTTTGAGAAAGATTTACTCAGTTTTGAGTCCTATTTAGTTTACCATATAGGTTAGAAGTAATTCTAGAAGGTTTAGGATTGTTTTTCAAGTTTTATGGGCAACTATAAAATGAGCCTAAGATTGTAATCCGAAAATTAGCTTTTGATTAATTAAAATTGAAGAGTTTTCTCTCTTTATTCTTTGGTGGATTCAGTTATTACCGGTGGATTCCGGTTCTTGTGTTTGAGGATTCTTACAGCTTGAAGAGTTCTTGTGATTAGTGCGCTGTAACGATCACGAATCTATCAGCAGCGCTTCCGTCAGCCGTGTCACCCTACCTCCCACCACCGGCGAATCACCCTCCCGACCATATCCTTCTCCCCACTTCATCCACCAACAACGCCGAGCAGCAACTGTCGCTGGATCTCCGATCCTATTTCTCAGAATCTGAACTTCTCCGACGACATTCTTATAAGTTAATCTCTATCTCTCTTCATTTCCCGGCCACCACCACTCATCACTCCCAACCTCCGCCCCTCCATCCTAACCCTCCGCCCTCCCTCCCAGCTTTACACCCACATATACACACTCCCTCCCCCTCTCCCCTCTCTCTCTCTCTCTTTCTCTCTCTCCCATATATATATATATATATATATATATATATATATATATATATATATATATATATATATATATATATATATATATATATATATATATATATATATATCTCCCTCTCCCGTTTCATACCCCTACGTGCGCGAGCACTTTTCATTTTCGGGCGTCCCAACGGCCTACGATGCACATTTATAAAATGGAAAGGAATCTTTACTATTCCATCCACTCATTCTCTCTCCTACATTATTTTTAATACTCACAACACCATTATAATTTACTATTCCTCCACTCATTCTCTCTCCTATTTTATTTCACACTCACAACACTTTCAATATAATACTCTCTCCTTAATTTACGTGAAAAGTCAAACTAGGCACCAAGGTCCGGGAGGAGGGAGTATATATATATATATATATATATATATATATATATATATATATATATATATATATATATATATATATATATATATATATATATATATATATATACTATATACTCCCTCCGTCCCATTAGTAAGAGTAAATTTACTGTAGACACGAGAATTAAGGAAAAGTGAATTATAGTGGAGAGAATAGTGAATTATAATGGTGTTGTGAGTATTAAAATAATATAGGAAAGAGAATGAGTGGAGGGAATAGTAAAGATTCCTTTCCATTTTAGGAAGTTTGTGGTTTGTAATGGGACGACCAAAAAGGAAAGTTTGTGGTTTGTAATGGAACGGAGGGAGTATTATGATTCAGACTTGGTAACATTACTATCTGAAAAGACTGAAATTTATAAGCTCCAATAGGTTGCTTGCTAATATTTTTAGCCGCCTTTTCATTTTGTTCTAATTGTTCTCTTGCAAAATTCAATCAAAACTTGTCTCCCATTCTTGTTGGATGGTTTATTCGTTTCGTTCCCGTCCCCTTTTTCTTCATGGATTTCTGTTGTTAGTATCCTGCTCTGTGTTCTAGGCAATCTTTGGATAACTGCAGATCTTTTTTTTTTTTTTTAATCTTTTTGGGGTACTTGTCATTGTCACATAATTTTTCTTGAATTGTTGGATGGTTTATTTGTTTTATCCTTTTTTCCGAATGTCTGTTGTTCGTGTCCTTGCCCTGTTGTTGTATAGGCAATTGTTAGATATCTACACCTTAATTTTTATATTCTTTCTGGGGTACTTGTCTAAGAAAATTCAGTGCTGATCAGATTTCAAGATATGCTCCATTTTGGATTCATGCATAGGTTTTATGCTAGATTTTTGATTTTTATTTTTTGTGCCGGAGTAGCTTATGAAAGTTGCACTGGCTCTCATTGTGGTTTCGAGCATTGCCTAATCTCTTTCATGAAACGTTTTCAGTTATTTAGTTTGCCTCCTTTTTCTTCTAAATTGCATAAATATTATCTTGTACGATCTTGATAAACGTTTTCAGTTGTTTGGTCGCCGGAGTTAATCGTGTTCTTAGTAGTTTAGTTGACAACCGAGAACTTATTGATAAGTTAAGTTCTCAGTTGTTTGATCGCTGGAGAGATCGCCGGAGTTGATCATGTTCTTAGTATAGTAGTTAAGTTGAAAACTGAGAACTTACTGATAAGTTAAGTTCTCAGTTGTTTGGTCTTCGGAGAGGTAGCTGGAGTTGGTGGTCGCCTAAGTTGAACGTGTTCTTAGTAGTTTAGTTGACAACTGAGAACTTACTGATAAGTTAAGTTCTCAGTTGTTTGGTCGCCGGAGAGGTTGCCGGAGTTGATCGTGTTCTTAGTAGTTTAGTTGACAACTGAGAACTTACTGATAAGTTAAGTTCTCAGTTGTTTGGTCGCCGGAGTTGATCGTGTTCTTAATAGTTTAGTTGACAACTGAGAACTTACTGATAAGTTAAGTTCTCAGTTGTTTGGTCGCCGGAGAGGTCGCCGGAGTTGATCGTGTTCTTAGTAGTTTAGTTGACAACTGAGAACTTACTGATAAGTTAAGTTCTCAGTTGTTTGGTCGCCGGATAGGTCGCCGGAGTTGATCATGTTCTTAGTAGTTTAATTGACAACTGAGAACTTACTGATAAGTTAAGTTCTCGCTTGTTTGGTCACTGAGTTAGTGATCGCCGGAGTTAATTGTGTTCTTAGTAGTTTAGTTGACAACTGAGAACTTACTGATAAGTTAAGTTCTCAGTTGTTTGGTCGCTGGATAGGTTGTAGAAGTTGGTGGTCGCCGAAGTTAATTGTGTTCTTAGTAGTTTAGTTGACAATCGAGAACTTACTGATAAGTTAAGTTCTCAGTTGTTTGGTCGCCGGATAGGTTGCCGGAGTTGGTGGTCGCCGGCGTAAAAAAAAAAAAAAAATCGCCGAAAAAGTCGTCGGAATTGGTCAGTCGGAGTTTGTCGCCGGAGTTGATGGTTGTCGGAAGTGTTGACCGGAGAAGATGGGGAGGGGGTGACCTAAGGTGAGGGTGGTTGGAGATAAATTAAATTGTTAAAGAGAGTGGACTTAGTGAAATGATAGGAAGGTGAACTTAGTAAAATGTTGGGAGGGTGTAGTTATTAAGCTAGGGACTAAATGGTTAAGCAAATTAGAAATTGTCCTAGAAAGTAGTATTGTTTCTTTTTAGAGGGATTATTTGGTAAATGCCTTATACATTTTTGTACCTTTGTGTTGTGTTATGCAATAAAATAAAATGTAAAAAATGTATCATACGTACCAATGAATGTTCAAAAATTTTTAAATTTAATTCTATTCAAAAACAAATTTAAAGTATTTCGAACATTCAAACAATGTTAGTAACATGTTCATTTCATACTCTTAATTATATGAGAAAATTACGCCCTAATACCTGAATATAATTTAATCTACGTCGTCACAAGACAATGAATTATCATATTTACCTCTTAATCATATATCATAATATAATTAATCATATAATTCCTATAACAAAAAATAAAAATCTCACCCCTTTTAAATTACAACCACATTTTCCACTACCCAAATAAAACCCTCTCTCTCTCTCTCTCTCTCTTTCACGTCATTTTCTCTCTTTCACTTTCTCTCTCTACCCCCCCATCTCTCTCTCACACACACAACACACACTGTCACCTCTCTCTACTTTCTCTCTACCCACCCTCATATGCTCAACTCTGGTGAACCCCTTCCCTCTCTCCGGCGACCGTCTCCATCCCAACTCCGGCGATCGACTCCCTCCTCAACTCCGGCGCCCGTCTCCGGCGCCTCTTTCTATTCTTCTCAGACGGAACGCTTCACCGGCGACGCGTTCCCCCACCTCCGGCGAGTCTGATAGTCCTTATTTCTCTCTACCGCCTGGCCACCCCTTCCCTCCCTTTTATATCTCTGGCCACCGTCTCTTCCCTGGACCAGCAGCTCCGCCAGTATCTGGATCTGTCTCTGCATTGTCTTTGGCACCTTCTTCCTATTCTTTTCCGACGACTTCATACTCACTTTCTCTCTACCCCATCTCTGGCACCCCCTCTCCCACCGCAACCCTTACCCTTCCTGTCTCCGGTGGACCCAAGGTAATCCGGTCTCCGCCACATCTGATCTACTAGACCAGACATTTCTAACTTAAATTTCCTTTGTAAATTCTGCAAAATTTCAGTTCTATTTAAGCATTTGTATAAGTGAAAAAAACAGGAAGAACATCAACCAAGCAGTTCATTGTGAAATTACCTCCGATTGTGGTAGTGGTAACATAAAACAGACGGAGCTAAGGTTTTGGCCCGTGTACAACTGGTAGAATTGATTGTAAAGGTTTTGAATTTTAACTTCAATGCCTTGCATTACGCGTTTTTTCTCTTTTGAAAGATTTTTTTTTTAATGGAAATAACAAATCAGGTCCATATAAATAGAGAAAACTAGACTAATACCCGTCCAATATACGTTTTTTTTCCTAATTTTATTATTTAAATATTTTTGAATATATATTTAATTTGATTATCAAATATTTAAGCAAATTTAATAGCATAAATACATAAAACCATTTTTTTTATTTCAACCATTTTGTCAATTCTTATTAGTTTAGTTGACAACTGAGAACTTACTGATAAGTTCTCAGATATTTGGTCGTCGGAGTTGATCATGTTCTTAGTAGTTTAGTTGACAACTGAGAACTTACTGATAAGTTCTCAGTTGTTTGATCGCCGAAGTTGATCGTGTTTTTATTGGAGACAACTGAGAACTTACTAATAAGTTAAGTTCTCAGTTGTTTGGTTGCCGGAGTTGATGGTCGTTGGAGTTAATCATGTTCTTAGTAGTTAAGTTGACAGCTGAGAACAAGTTCTCATTTGTTTTGTCGCCGGAGAGGTCGCCAGAGTTGACCTTGTTCTTAGTGGACACAACTGAGAACTTACTGATAAGTTAATTTTTTAGTTGTTTGGTAGCCGGATTTGGTGGTCGTCGGAGTTAATCGTGTTCTTAGTAGTTTAGTTGACAACTGAGAACTTACTAATAAGATAAGTTCTCAGTTGTTTGATCGCCGGAGAGATCGCCGGGAAGGTCGCCGGAGTTGATCGTGTTTTTAATAGTTTAGTTGACAACTGAGAACTTACTGATAAGTTCTCAATTGTTTGGTTGCCGGAGTTGGTGATCGTCGGAGTTGATCGTGTTCTTAGTAGTTTAGTTGATAACTGAGAACTTACTGATAAGTTCTCAGTTGTTTGGTCGCCGGAGAGGTCGCCGGAGTTGGTGGTCGCCGGAGTTAATTGTGTTTTTAGTAGTTTAGTTGACACTGAGAACTTACTGATAAGCTAAGTTCTCAATTGTTTGGACGACAGAGAGGTTGCCGGCGAAAAAAAAAAGTCGCCAGAGTTAGTCGCCGAAGTTGATAATTGATGGAAGTGTTGACGGAAGAAGATGGGGAAGGGGTGACCTAAGGTGAGGATGGTTGGAGAGAAATTAAATTGTTAAAGAAGGTGAGGATGGTTGGAGAGAAATTAAATTGTTAAAGAGAGTGAACTTAGTAAAATGATAGGAGGATTACCTTAGTAAAATGTTGAAATAGTGTACTTATTAAGCTAGGGATTATATGGTTAAGCAAAATACAACTTGTCCTCGAATGTAGTATTGGTTTGTGTGAGGGATTATATGGTAAATGCCTCTAATTATATCAATAATCTCATTTATTTAAGAAAAAAAAAAAACAGCCAAGTATTCAGATTCACAAACATTCATTTACTAAAATAAATTTGAAAGTGATGATGCCAAAATCGTCAAAACAGCCCAAATCCAAGCGTCGAATGCTCCGGCGATTGCAAGGCCTGAAAATAAGAGAAAACACGTAAACTAAGCCGGGGCGGATCCGGCTAAAGGCCCTCCGGCGTGAGAGTAAGTTCACGGTTGATATTAGAGAAATCAAATTGACAGAGTTTCTCTAATGTAAAAAGTAACATACCGAATAATGAGCCATGGGGCTTGTATTTATAAGAATGGATAGGTAGAATCCATGTTGGAATGAACTTGTCAAGAGATAAGATATAATTTTACTAGAATTATATCTGTTAAGGAGTCATTGTTTGACTTGAATTGATGTTGATAAGTATAATCCTGATTGGATCATGGCTGTATAATCCTTGTTGAATAAGGATTGTAAACTGCTAGCCGGAACGCCGAGGAAGACAAATGTTTTTCCTCGGCCTCGCAAATAGGCCGAGGTAAATGATCCCCGCTTCCTCGTCATTTGGAGATTGGCTGGTACGGAGATATGCCAAGGTAAATGATTTAGTTTCCTCGGCATGTTGGGAGAATGCCGAGGTAAATGCTCCTTGTCTTATGAGGAAGACTCCACTCGGCCCTGATACTTGGTTACTTAGATAATTCATGGCCCAATTCAATTAGGGCCCACTTGAGCAAAACCATATTCGTATCTCTGGCTTTATACTGTTCAATGGCCCCCGACTTTCTAGCTCGGATTAGGACGAGTAGAAAGTCATCTCGTCCTCGTCATATGGATGGAATACGAACGGTTTTGACACGTGTCCCTGGCGTCGCTTCGTATAACCGACGGTTGCCATTCTGGGGCCCCCCAGTCTTGTCATGCCTTGAAACCGTCAATTCACATTTAATTCTTGGGGCGCCCGACCCGAAATGTTTACTTTACCCATGGGTTTAACCCGATTGAGGGGTATAAAAAGCAAAACCCCTTCCATTTTAAACCTTACGAACTCAAATCGCTTGAACTAAGGGCAAGGTTTAAGCGAAGAACATTCAGCGAACACAAAGAATCATCCTTTCCAGATTCCGGCGAACTCTTTCCGCGACGTTGCTTTCTTTCGTTTCAACGCACTTTTCACGAACTCGTGTATGGATTTTCTCTTTTTCACCAATTCTCGCCTCCCGTTTTAGCGTCTTCTAGGGTTGTTAGAAAACTCATACGTGAATCAAGAATCATGAACTGCCACTGTTGAAGATTCAAGCTTTTCTTCATGAATTTTTGTTCCCAATTATCCCGATTTCATGTTTGTGATTTTCTTTGCATTTTGTTAAACTTCTTCGAATATTGAATGAACTCCCTTTACTCTTTGATTCCCCTTAGAAATGGCTCGATCTTGGGACCATTCTCCCCGATTCCGTTATGGATATCATACTCGGAAATTTGAGGGTCTATCGTAGAGAGAGAGGTCCATGGCCGATGCTCACTCGGATGATGTAAGCAAGAAGCAAGAGGTTATGGTCGAACTCGTCTATTCCTCCAATACCCCGACTCCACCGTAATAGATAGGATTGAGTCTGGTTCTCCCAACATTATAGTTTTTGAGGATAGGGCTGAGATGATGGAGCACATCGATCTGTTCTACCCGGCCTCTGATCGCGAAATGCGTGAGCGCCTTAGAGGTACGGCTCCTCCTCGGCCTTATTGAATGACGAGGAGGGGAATCTCCCTTCCCCGTCCTAAATCAGGGCCATGGACGAGGTCACTAATTTTGTCTCCTCGTCTTTATGCGCAGATATGACGGGAAGAGGAGAACCCTCCTCGTCTACTCGCATAGTTGATGCTTTCGTGAGGAAGCACAAACCGACGGCCGTTTGGCCCGAAGAAGAGGAGGCCGAGGACGAGGAGGCCAAGGGTTAGGACAAAGGCAAGAGAGGACCCCTAGCAGCCTGGGATCCCATGCCGGAAAAGCTATACTCCAAGTACGGGGTAGACAAAGCCGAGTACAAAGCTAACTTATATGGGCAAAATGGAGCCGAGGACCGAGAAGGAAGAGAATGACTTCTATTACAACCAAGATTTTGTCCACTTCTACTTCAAACAATTCCAACAAGGACTTCGTCTTCCACCGGATCCTTTCATATGCGAATTTCGGACGACGTGAGGGCGGTGCCGCCATGCTTGGAGCCAATGGTACTGGTCCTTGTCGCCTTCATCATCCTACGCCGAAGCTAGATATGAGCCGACCATGGGAGCTTTTAGGCATTTTTATCATGTACAATTTGTCAAGGAGAGCCGGCTCCTCGTCATCAAGAGTGCTTCAAAGAAACCAAAATTGCTCCTCCCGATGTCTAGCAAAGTTGCCGGTTGGGATAACCACGTCATTAGAGTGGAGAGCCGCCAAGGATGGGAGTTCCGCCTCCTTGCAAAGGTCCAACCTCTTCGTTCCCCGTCCAAAGAATATGAATGGACCAAGGACTCGATCAAACGCCCGGAAGAATTTGCCGAAGTGGGTGTTCTTGATTGGTCGCTGATTGAGTCCTCGGACCATTACTACATTCAAAGCGGGTTTAATGCGGGAAAAAGGATGGGGTATCTCCCCTTGTTGCCATAAAGAGGGGGAGACGCTTCAATGACTCGGACCGTCCATCCCGCTTAGTATTCCACGCAGGATTGCATTAGGCGCAACACCGAACGTCCTCGTCATCGCTGTCTATGGATGATGTAGACATAGTTGGATGTAAATATTTCTTTCTTTTTACTTGGTGTCTTTCAAATGCTTGTTTCCCCGCCCGTATTTAACTCTTTCCTCGTCCTGCGCATTTAACAAATGAGGAAGAAGAAACTTTAGCCAGGGAGAGACTTAGTCCCCAAGAGCTTGTGAGGAGGAAGAGGAGGTTGAGCAAGAGAGCCGCCTTGACAGAAAGGAAGGAGGATGCTAATGCGCGTAACCTCATCCTTAACGTGCAGACTGACCAACCCCTTCCCCTTAAGTTGCACGGGAAGCGAATGCCGAGGAACCTGCCGCCGATAACCAAAACAACCCATCAATCCGGCAGAGGGGCATAGCCTCCATGCTGATGCCGAGGAAGAAACAACCGAGGAAGCTAACCTCGTCCAAAGGAGGTCCTGGCTCCAAAGAACTCCTAGTGCCGCGCCGAGGAGCCGGGCCGCCAAACGGGCAAGCGTCGCCGCGGCCTCGAGGTTGATGCTCCTCCTCGACTGCTCGCCGCTCAAGATCGTGGAAGAGGCCGACGAGCCGGCCAAAAGTATGTCCCTCGGGCATTCCTCGTCTTAAGGGACTCCCCCTGGCAAGGGAGGGACCCTCGTGAGGTTGGGCCGAGCTCCCATCCAAAGGGCCATGGATGAGGATGCTTATGAAACCCTTTGCAAAGAGGGTCCTAACGAGGATACCGTGCTTTGCCACAAGGGGACTCCTCGCTTGCCGAGGTAAATGTTGATCCCTTTCTCGGGTTATTATCTTCGATATTGGATTTGTCTTCCTAACAATGATTTTATCTTCGCTTGGCTTCAACACTGCGCACGAGAACGTGGCCGCCAAGAAGAAGACAAGGCGCCCGAATGAGGCCAAGGCAAATTTCAAGCAAAGAGCGAAAAAGAAAAGTCTTCCTTGGCTAAACTTTTAGAAGCCAAGGATGCCGAGCTTGCAGCCGCCAAGGCCAAGGTTGAGGCCGAGGTAAAAAGGGCCGAGGAGGAAAGGTCAAAAGCCGAGGAACATCTCCGCTCAAAAATGAAGAGCTTCGCCTGTGCCAAGGCGTATAAGGCCGAGCTTCGCACCAAGGCCGAGGAAGCCGAGGCCAAGTGCCGTGGACTAGAAGCTACCCTTCCAAATGGAGGAAGAGGCCGTAGCTCGGCTTAAGGAGAGCTCGGCTTTCAAAGAGCCGATGATGGCCGCCTCGGCCTTCAGAGAGGCTGCTGACGAGCAAAAGCCCACCATGTTCGAGGATGGCTACCTCCACTTGGCCAGTGAGCATTTTAGCCGATCCCTCCACCGGTCCGGACATCAACAAGATTGCCCGCCTAATCTGGGCCGGATCAATATGCCGAGGAGGTCGTAGGCACTCCATCACTGGGTCCCGTATTCTGAGAGCAACATGGAGCTGATGGCTGCCAAGGATGCCCATGCTTGCAGGGAAGTGTGGACGCCGGCTTCTGTTGTCCCCGACAATATTAAAGACCTGGTGGAGGCGATCCAAGATGCCGATGAGCCTGAGGACCTGGAGGCCGAGGTGGAAGGAGGGACCGGGGAAAGTAATGCTTCCACTAATCAAACAAATTCCTTCCTCCCCCGCACTATCATCAAGACCTGGCCGGACAAGCCATTTGATGATGTACAACAATCTTAGGATAGCTTCTTTTCCTTTTTTGTTTTTGTAATAGACAATAGGACCCGTAATTTCATTTGAATATCAATGAAAATCCTTTTGTCATTATTCTTGTCGCTTTACCGACTTGGTTATATTTTTGGTATGCTATGCACTAGCCTTAGGAAGGTGGGATCCGAGGAAGGTCCCTTGTTCCTTGTGGAGCAAGTGGTTGGGCCGAGGAAGATTCCTACCGTAATTATACTCGCATTTCATTTGGGGCCGAGGAAGTTTTCCTCGGCCAATGTTGTAATCCCGAATCGAGCGCATTCATGGTAGGAGGTTTATCAAGCCATTAGGCCGAGGAAAGTCCTCTGCCTTGGCCAGCAATCTCCTAAGTCAAGACGGGCCCGACTAGAAGAGTCAGAAGCCATCGTGCCAAGGTAAATCCTTGGTCTTGGCCGCTGGTAAGCCATCGTGCCAAGGAGGACCCTCGGTCTTGGCAATTGTTAAGCCATCGTGCCAAGGAGGACCCTTGGTCTTGGCCGTGTTAAGCCATCGTGCCAAGGAGGACCCTCGGTCTTGGCCGTGAAGCCATCGTGCCAAGGAAGATCCTTGGTCTCGCTATTGTGTATCGGAGAATCCGAGGTAATGCCCTCATTTTCTGTGGGGTGAAGAGCCGATAGTTGCTTTGCATGTTGGAAGAAACCGGCCGTAGAACCGAAATGTGATTACATCAAACCGCAATCCTATCAACTAAAGAGACAAAAAGAAAACAAAAGACCGAAAATAAAAGACCGAAAATGAAGAGCTAATCTATTACAAAAATAAACTAGACTAGTGATAATATTTTCTAAGGTTGTCTAATGCCATGGATGCTTGAGATCCTTCCCCTCCTTGGTCCTTAATCCGTAGGTCCCTTCTCGGATGACTTGAGTGATGATATAGGGACCTTCCCATTTGGGGAGAGCTTGTTTTGTCTCGCTTTCCGACCGGTGGCTTCGATCTTTCTAAGTACCCAATCGCCCACTTGGAATACTCTTTTGATGACCCTCTTGTCGTGATATGCCTTGGTCCTTTGCTTGTAATTCACCATCCTCATCTCGCGCAGCCTAGTCGTTTTTCATCTATCGTGTCCAGGTCTAGGAGCCTATCGACCTTGTTGACTTGCTCATCATAATGGGAGTTCCTTACCGTAGGGATGGCCATCTCTCGCCGGTGCCATAGCCTCGTAACCGAAAGTTAGTGCGAATGGGGTTTCCTGCTGGCCCCTGGTGGTCAGCGCGAATGCCCCATAAAGCTAGGGAAGTTCGTCCAACCATCTACCCTCGCGTCCTTCAAGATTCTTGGTGAGGGCGGTTAGGACCGGTTTGTTGGCGCCTTACGCCGACCGTTGCCTCGGGTCTCGCTAACCCGAAGATTTTGCATGGCGTACTTTGACTCTTCCCAATTCGGTTGTAAATGCCGTGGAGAATTGGAGGCCATGGTCGAAACAATTGTATGTGGAAGGCCAAATCGCACCGAGATATTGTCATGAACAAAGTTGATCGCGTTCTCTTCCGTTATCTTGGCCAATGCCTTGGCTTCTATCCACTTGGAGAAGTAATCAACGGCCTACTATCACGTACTTGCAATTACCACGGGCGGGTGGGAAGGGTCCAATGAGGTCGATCCCCCACATATCAAATGGCCACGTAGGTATTACAAGTGTTTGCTCGGCTAACGAGGTAGTCTTGGAATGTCGAGAGAACCTTTGGCATTTGTCACATTTTCGAACATAGGCACGCGCGTCTTCCCTTAGGTTTGGCCGGTAGTAACCTAGCGATATGATTTTGTCGCCTAAGGTTACGGCCCCCGGTGTCCGCCGCAAACACCTTTCATGTACTTACGCCGGGAGGTTCTCGGTTTCCTTGGGATAGACACACCTTAGCAGGGGCTTCGTGAAAGATCTTCGGTAGAGGACTCCGTTCATCACCACGAATCTTGGAGACCTCTTCTTGATAAGCTTGGCTCGAGCATCATCTTACGGGAGTTTCTCCTTTTCAATGTATTCGACGTAGTCATCGATCCAAAGCATCTCTCTTCCTCGTCCGTAAGCATGACTTGTAATCTTTCATACGCAGGTTCCTCGGCATAAACTACATATGGGTTGATCTCAGAAGGAGACACATCCATGGTGGCTAGTTTGGAGAGAACGTCTGCACTTGGTTGTCTTCCCTTCCTATTCGCTTGAGCTCGAAAAATTCCATTTTCTTCGTCATATCTAGGATCGGGTCTCTATATTTGGCAAGGGTGACATCTTGAGTGTTATATTCTCCTTTCACTTGTTTGACAACAAGTTGGGAGTCACAGAAAGCAGCCACCTTAGTTGCTCCATAGAAGGAGGCCAACTCAATGCCAAATATGAGAGCTTCGTATTCAGCTTGGTTGTTAGAGGCGTGAAACCCGAAGCGGATGGCATCTTGTATAGTATATTCTCCTTACGGACTTGCTAGTACTACTCGGCTCCGCTTCTTTCCTTGGTAGCCGATCCGTCCGTATACAGGATCCAACGGTTGGATGGGAGTTCAATGGGAGAGTCTTTTTCCTCGGCGCGTTTTGCTTAGGGAGGTGGGGAGATGCTCACCCATAAAGGCGATCTCGACCATGAAGTCAACCAGAGGTGTGCTAGGAGGGTCTTCCTTGGTTGGTAAGTGATATCAAACTCCGTTAGAGCGATTGACCAATTAAGGAGACGTCCCGAGCCGTCCAACTTATGAAGGATTTTCTTCAATGGTTCGTTGGTGTAGACGGTGATAGGGTGTGCAGAAAAATATGCACGCAGCTTCCTTGAAGCAATGACTAGGGCGTATGCGATCTTCTCCACATTGAAATATCTGCTTTCCACATCGGACAGAGCTTTTGAGACATAGTAGACGGGCTTCTGAATTCCTTCATCCTTTCGAACTAGGACAGGCTGCGACGGCGTGATCGGTGGCGGCTAGGAAGACGTATAGCATCTCGCGGTAGTCGGATTTGCTAAGCAAGGGAGGGGAACCCAAGTACTCCTTCAACCGGAGGAACGCTTCCGAGCATTCGGGAGTCCGGAGAAGCTCTTGGTACCCTTCAATACCTTGAAGAAAGGCAGTGACTTTTCGGCGGACTTGGCGATGAATCTTCCAAGGGCTGCAATTCTTCCATTAAGTCTTTGGACCTCCTTGATGGTGGTAGGTTCCTTCATGTCAATGAGAGCCTTGATCTTTTGGGTTTGCTTCAATCCCCTTTGGGAAACCATGAAGCCCGAGAAATTTCCACTGCGGTAACTCCGAACACGCACTTGCTTGGATTCGGCTTCATGTTGTTGGCTCGGAGGTTATGAATGGTTTCTTCTAGGTCGTGAACGTGGCTGCCTTCCTTGGTCTTTATGACCATGTCATCAATATAAGCCTCCATGTTTCTACCTATCGACTTGCAAAAACTTGATTTACCATCCGTTGGTAAGTGGCACCCGGCATTCTTGAGCCCAAAAGGCATCATGATGTAGCGAAATTCCCACGGGTGTTTGAAAGGCGGTCTTCTCGATGTCTTCTTTCGCCATTTTTATCGATGATAGCACGAGTAGGCATCTAAGAAGGCGAGAGTTTGGTGTCCGAGAAATGGAGTCCACTAACTTGTCGATTACGGGGAGAGGATAGCCGTCCTTGGGGCGGGCTTTGTTTAGATCGGTGAAGTCTATGCACATACGCCATTTCCCATTTTGCTTCTTCACCATAACGACATTAGCCAACCAAACGGGGTATTTAACTTCGCGAATTATTCAGTAATGAGTAATTTACGCACCTCTTCTTTTATAGCTTCCTCCTTGTCTCTTGCAAAATTTCTCCTCGTCACGGGAGATGGTCTTCGCTAGAGGATCAACTTCTAAGCGGTGGAGGGCTACTTCTTCATTTGATTCCCCTCATGTCTTCGACTCTCCAAGCAAAGACGTCGAGGCTTGTTTTCAAGAGGGATATGATTCTTTCTTTCTCTTCTGTGATAGCTGGCCTCCTAGCTTGATTTTTTGTTCGGGATAGTCGGGATTAATGACTACCTCTTCTAGCTCATCTACGAGGCTTCATTTACGGTCCGTCTCGAAATTCCGGGGATTCGATGATGATCTCTCGATTCTTCTCCCTTCATTGTCGTTTACATTGAGGCCTTCTTCCTCCATAAGTTTATCAATGTGCGGAAGATCGTTCTTCCCCGAGTCATGGTTGGCCCCAGAGTTACGGTCATTGACGAGAATGGGGTCTTCCTCGGAGATGGGTAGAACTATGCCTTGGTCATCCGAGTTTCTAGGACCATAGGCTCTTCTTCCAGGTGTGGTTAGAGTTATGCCTTGGTCATCCACAATTTCTAGGACCATAGGTTCCTCTTCCTCACTTTCCCATACTTCACGGATATAGTTCATTCTAGAGCTAGTTTCCGTGGTCTTCTCGAATTTGGGTGATCTTGATGTTCTCCTCGGGCGTATCTATCTCCACGCTTTTTGACTTTTTAGGCTCTTGACAACATGTTCCAAGAAATCTTTGGGGGTTGCCCTCGCGCATCCAATGCCGGCACGAGTGGGAAATTTAACTCGTTGGTGAGGAAGGGAGGCTACCATCCCAAGTTTGGCTTGACTTGGAATGCCAATAATCGCATGATAGTCACTAGTCAAATCCATGACTATGAAAGTGACGGTAGCTTTGGCTCGGAAGGGATGATCGCCGACTTCGAGTTCTAGCTCTACGGTTCCCTTTGCTCCAACCTTATGGTTGGTGAATCCTTCAAGCCTTCCATGATATGGCTCTAGCGGCGTGTCTTTCAACCCCATGTTGGAAGGCCGAATAATATAGGATGTCACGGGAGGCCCCGTATCAACAAGAAGTCTTTCGATTCAACATTGTCAATTCGGCCCTTGATGACCAATAGGCATTCACAGTGCTCGACTTCACCTTGACTCATTCGGAGAAAAACTAATGACTTCTTACGCTTTATGGATCCAAGCGGGGACATGGTATACTTTGCTTAGCTCGTGAATCGATCCCTTAGCTTTACGGTGGAGGTCACCTCTTCGCGGATCACATGTAGTTTAGCCCTAGGAGGTCTTCGATCTTCATCCTCACTCTTGGAATCATCTTCGCTCTCCTCTTGCTTCCGCTTTCGCTTGCCATCTTTCTTCATGACATAACGGTCTAATTTTCCCTCGTCAACCCATTTGTTGGATTATCTTCTTAAGGGCCCGGCAACCATCGGTGGTGTGCCCGTTGTCCTTGTGAAAATCACGGTATTTGTTCTTGTTGCGGGGATACTTCGGGTTATCGGTCGGCGGACGAGGTGGAGGAAGGTTCACCATCTGCATGATTTCGGAGATGGGCTTTGTAAGGGGGTGAACTCCGGCTTCTCGGTGCTTCCGGTTTTATTTTTCCTTTCTTGCCGTTCCCATTGTCATTACGTCGGGAGTTAGTTGCTTCGAGTTCCGTCTTGTCGGCTCCCCTTTTCTTTGTCTTATCTTCGGCCATGGAAATGGCATAAGCCACTTGTACAATTCGGCCTTGGAGAGTGGGTTCCACTGGGCGAGAGTTCATAAATGAGGGGGCCGGACTTTAATCCGAGTTGAAGCAAACTATGACCTCCCTATCGATAAGGCTTTCTTCGACTTGATGCCATTTTCGGAACCTATTGTAGTAGCTAAGGGTGGTCTCCCCTTCCCTTGTTCAATGTTGGCCAAGTCGGTTAATCTCATCTTCCTCTTCCCGGTAGTGGCAAAGTGATCTAAGAACATTCTCCTCATGCCCCTCCAGTGATCGATGCAACCTTTCTTGAGCTCACGGAACCGGGTCAAAGGCATTCCGGAGAAGGTGCTCGCGAAAGCTTTGCACAGCAAGTCATCGGCGGTGGTGAGGAGATTCATGGTTTGTTCAAAACTTTGCACGTGGTCCTTGGCGTCAGTGGTTCCGTTATATTTCTCGAAATTTGGGAGCTTGAGGTTAGGATGGGGAGGTGCTGCAGTTATCCTCAAAGAAAACGGACGAGTGGCCCAATCATAATCATCGTCATTATATTTCTTTCCCCTCTCCATATCATCCAGCCTTTGCTTCCGGCTCCCATTGCTTTGTTTCTATTTCCTTCTCTTGCTTGAGCGAGTGCTTCGTTGGGAGCTTCTAGCCGACTTTTCTTTGGGCGATCATTCACCCTACTATGCTTTTCTTCATGTCGGTGACCATCACGTTTGGAGGGCCCTATCACGTCTTGGTTCCGGGTCTTGTGCGCCAAGTATCATCTGTAGGGCTCGGGGTTCTTGGCCTAGCAAATTCCCGATGCCGAGGACGAGGAGAGTCCTGGTCGACGAGGACGATGAGAATCTGAATGACGAGGACGAGGAGAATCTGAATGACGAGGACGAGGAGAATCTGGCCGACGAGCTCGAGGAGACGCGGGACGCCTAGGTGTCATGATGAGGCGAGCAGGTGATAGGCGTCTATTCAAGCTGAGTCTTGTTCTTAGGTCCTTGGAGTTCACTTCCTCTTCCCTAGGAGTTATTTGGCTTCTCGGGTCGACCACGGGCTCCTTATGCTTCTTGTTATGCCGAGGACGAGGAGAATCCACAGGAGTTAGCAGTGGTAGCTCGGCGGTCTTCGGGGGAGGAGCACGATGCTCTCCTGTTCCTTTCTCAAAGGTGGGCCCATTGATGGTACAATGAAGGGAGCCATGGAATGGTGCAGGTCCATTTGCAACAGAGCAACTTGTGTCTCATACATCCTTTGCAAAGTCTCCATTTGTTTGTGTAACAAAGAGCGTCGGTCAACGGGTTGAGATCCTCACCTTGCCGGCGTCGCGCATTCTTTTTTGTTTTCTTCCTTCACGCTTGCTTCCACGAGTCACGAGTAGGACGAGGAAGGTCATTGCCCTCTCCCTCGGCATTTGCCTGACCCCTGGAACGAAGAGTCATGGCAAGGGGAGGAATGGCATCGGCTTGAGGTAGAGGAGGAGGAGGAGCGGTGGCTCCTCGGCTCAGGTGTTTCCCCATTCACTTGGGTGGGATCCTCGGTGTAACACTTGTGAATTGTCCGTCCATTATGAATCAACAGCAGATTATTAACAGCAAATATCTCAAAATTCACAATTTCAATAGAACCAATTTTGAGGTCAAGATTAGGGCAAATTTTGACCACCAACAAATTGTCGATTGTAATTCTTTCGAAACAAAACGAATTCAAGCCAAATTGGGGCGGAATTTGAACGCTAAAGAGCCTTTCACCGGAATCTGGGTAAACTCGTGTCACAACTTGCGAACTCGGTGGCTTCAAGAACGAGCTTTACCGATCCAAAAATTCCGTTCCAAGAAAGATCAATTCCGCAAGGAAATTGGCTTAAGGGCGAGCGTCTTCCGAGGCCAAACAATGGGTGTTTGAATCGATTTCCCGGCAATGGAACCAATTGATGATGCCAAAATCGTCAAAACAGCCCAAATCCAAGCGTCGAATGCTCCGGCGATTGCAAGGCACGAAAATAAGAGAAAACACGTAAACTAAGCAGGGCGGATCCGGCTAAAGGCCCTCCGGCGTGAGAGTAAGTTCACGGTTGATATTAGAGAAATCAAATTGTGAGTTTCTCTAATGTAAAAAGTAACATACCGAATAATGAGCCGTAGGGGCTTGTATTTATAAGAATGGATAGGTAGAATCCATGTTGGAATGAACTTGTCAAGAGATAAGATATAATTTTACTAGAATTATATACGGTAAGGAAGTCATTGTTTGACTTGAATTGATGTTGATAAGTATAATCTGATTGGATCATGGTGTATAATCCTTGTTGAATAAGGATTGTAAGCGCTAAGCCAGGAACGCCGAGGAAGGCAAATGTTTTTCCTCGGCCTTTGGCAAATAGGCCGAGGTAAATGATCCTGCTTCCTCGTCATTTGGAGATTGGCTGGTACGGAGATATGCCAAGGTAAATGATTTAGTTTCCTCGGCATGTTGGGAGAATGCCGAGGTAAATGCTCCTTGTCTTATGAGGAAGACTCCACTCGGCCCTGATACTTGGTTACTTAGATAATTCATGGCCCAATTCAATTAGGCCCAGCTTGAGCAAAACCATATTCGTATCTCGGTTTATACTGTTCAGAAAGTTTAGTATTTATCTAGATTTAGCAATATTAAGGTTCTAAACAAACTTGATAGTAAGTAGTACTCCAATATTTATCAAGATTCATTACTATTTAGTTACCAAACAAGATTAATGATTCAGGATCGAGCATCAAATAATCAACAAGCATCACAACAAGCAATAAGCGTTAATTGCTTCTTAATGCTACCAAACACACCCTTAATTTAAATGACTAAAAGACAAAAATGTCATCTATGGAAGTAGAATAGAAAATAACAAATGGAGACTCAGAGGCTTCAAATGAGATGAGCATTATGCTGATGCAGTAATATGGATTCATTTCACTTGTACTCTGAAAGAAGCACAAAAAGCCCCTCATCAGAAATTGCACCAATCTCCATTGCTCTTTCAAGGGCATCTAGGCCACCACCATCTCTGATTGATGTACGGGCACCTCTGAAACAAATTACAACCGACTGTCAGATTATTGGTTGGTTCAAGAAAAACTTTAGACCCAAACTCAAAATACCATATTCAAATACTGCAAGTGCAATGCATATTGGACTCTCGTTTTGACAAAATAGTAGAAACCTTAGGAGCGCACTAAACAACAGTTACAATTGAAACCTCATTTTCTTAAGCCGATGTTAATTCTCTTACAGATAGGTAGATAAACCAAAAAGAAAAGATCGTAAAAGGTTGGTTTATGTTGGATGACCACTCCCCACTATCAATTCTGACTCTTGAGGAAAAAAAAAAAAGGTGTGGTTCCTGTGCCCATAAATATGACGTCATACCAATGATCTCTATGTGGAACTAACAAGAAGGAAACTTTTAAGATGATATACAGGGAAAGTGTCATTGCCTAGAAATTTCTCAATAATATTCTCATTATCACTGAGCACATGATCTCTTATAATGTTTCAGAATATTTTTAAGAGTAGGTAAATACATCACATGGATGGATGGACGCTATCAAGGATGCTAGCTCACAGAATGGCGATCAATTGATCAATTTTTGCCTAGGGGAAATAGAATATGATTGGATTGTGTCTTAGAAATGAAATATGTTAAAACATAAAAACTGTAAGCAAATGAATTAAATAAGGGTGTAAAGGTTGTGTCGTAGAAAATGATCCAAAACAAGGAAAATTACCTTCTCAATAGAAACTTTGCCAATTGGTTGTTTCCTGTGCATATGCAATGATGAAGAGGGGTCCTTCCATGGTAGTCACACCTGTTTATGTCAGCACCAAATTGTAGTAATAGTTCAAGCATCACAGCATTGCCAGAATGACAAGCCAGATGCAATAAAGAACAGCCTTGAAGACAGTTCACAGGTTCGGTGGATCCCGCCATTTTCTCACAGACTGCCGGATCATTTTTTTCATGTGAATCATTTTCATGAACATCATGATGTAAACTGGGATCAGTCACTTCATCATAGACGGTGTTGACGATATTTTTGTCTGACATCACCATAAGCCGATATACTTCTCTTAATTCATTAGCTTTAACAGCTTCCCATATCCTGGTGGCACAAGTGGAGATGCTTGATGCAGTTGTTTCTCTACTGACTAAGAGTTTCTCCACATACTGAATTAGGACAACAAAAGAGTCTTGAATACCCAATCTTGATGACATGGCAGATTGCAGCCCATAATTATGAAAACAATGAGGAAACAAGTACTAAAAGCATTTCATTTTTAAACAATGTCTGTGACAGCATATGCATAAGGGGTAATTGTAAAAGGCATGCATAAAGTAGAATCTGGTGAATATAACAATAAATTTAGTTTGGGTGGACATCTTCTTTTTGGATTGAAATTTCCCCCTCTGAGAGACAGAAGAGGTAAGATTTCGCACACTTTTTTCTTAGTATAATAAACTTGTTCAGGATTTATTTGTTCTTTATCGAAAACTAAAGCAAAAGGGTAATGAAAGACTGATATCAATTACTATTTCAGTGATGCTTCAAGTGAAATGAAATAAGTGGAGATTAGTATGCCCAATTAATCAACCCAAATGAAGCAATGGAAGTATGAAGCAAGAGACATGACTCCTTTAGAATGATTTATAAATGAAAAAAAAAAGATATTAAAAATGAAAGAGTGAGAAGGTAAGTGACTCGTGTATCCAAGTTGAATAAGTCAGATATGCATTTACAAAGACTAGAATGGAATATACCTTCTGAAGAATGTATTTCTCCTTTTGGTTTATCGCATCACCTTGGCACGGTTTTGTAACTGATGGTACATTATCAGTTCCATTGTCACTGCATAAAAATATTTGATGTAAATAGAGTTGGAAAACGTGTTTCTATTTCGATGGAATATATGCGTGCAGACAAATACACAAGCATAGAGAGTTGGATAATAAGGGTTATTATGAATGGGAAATATAACATTGTGGTATCATGTCATATCTCCTTAAAGTGATAAGACGGTATCAAAGCTTTGGTTTGGCAATGTATTGAGCTCAAGTCACCCTACTTGCATTTATTACCCGAAGTATTGCAGGAATACATGCAGATTGGTGAGACACGCACAGGGAAATAAGGAAATAAATGTTATTCTAACGTCCCCTTGTTTTATTATGTATGGATAAATTGATTTCTATTTATGATAGAATTACTTCTTCTGTCCCATAATGATATTCCCATTTGCCATTTTTGTTTGTCCCAAAAAGATAGTCCCATTTCCAGAAGTGTTATGTTAAAATCATTGAACTACCAAAATTGTCAACCAAGGAAGAAGAGGAAGAGAGGAGAAAGGATGGGAGCCAACCGAGGAAGAAGGGGGATTAATGGAGTAATAAGTAAACCTCATTAAGGTTAGTGATGGAAATGACAATAGGTCGTTAAAATGTTTAAATAGTCAAATGGGACTATCATTATTGGATGCAGGGAGTATTTATTTTCCATAATGACTAGTTACTTTTGTAACTAGCAGCTTGGATGTTGTCTTTTATGTCTCTACATTATTAAGAATGTTATAAATGTGATTTTATTAAATAGGGATATTGACTGAATTGCACGAGACACAATAGTTTCATTGAACTTCATGGATTTGCATTATCATCCTTGCTTATCGGGGTGATTAGAAGATAGTGCAAGTTGCCATTACATGAGAGAGGACATATATACTTGTAAGAATGTCTTTGATTGATTGCAATATAAAGTAAATCATTATACGTCAGAAACCCAATGAGTATAATTACTGAACACCTGATTACAGGTCGGTGTTTCTATTGATAGTAATTATTTTAATTGTTGTATGTTACATTATATTAAATCAATCTTTCGATTCTTTTTTTTCTAAACAATAAGACAATTTGGCTTGTAGTATGATAGCCTTAGAAGACGATCTTGTTGGGTTTCGAGGGTCCATGCGCAGCGGAATAATGCAAATAACTCGAATACCCAAAGCCCTAGAATCCGTTCTAGATGAATAATTAAGAAGTATGAATTAGGGTTACCAACCTTGAATGCCTTTGTCGTTGATATACGTAGTCTAACTCCAGATTGAAGAATTAGCAAGTCTTCAATATACGATCCTTTAATCACGAACAAAAGATCTTGAGAAGCGAAGATCCTCTACGAGTATCCACGCGATGAACGAACCCTAGAACTCTTTCTAGGAGGATTGCTAGACCCCTTGATTGAAACCTTTTCAATCTATGATGAATTGTGGAATTGGTGTGATGTTTTTCAATTCACAATTGAAAAATCTCTCTATTTTGTCTTTCTCAAAGCTCAAAATCGAAACTGGCTGCTAGGGTTGTTCAAGGATACTATTTATACTCTATAAATATTATACCCTATTAAAAACCCTTGGCAAAAACGGTTTCCAAAGCTGGGCCAGCATACGGGCGGTCGCCCATCGTGACACGGGCGGTCGCCCACGTGTCTGTGAGCCTAACCTCCTTATACGAAAACCATCATGGGCGGTCGCCCATAAGGGCAAGGGCGGTCGCCCATGTGGACAGTCTCCAATGCCCAGTTTTCCATATAACATGGGCGGTCGCCCATAGCACCATAGCACCTTGGGCGGTCGCCCATCACACCAGAATCCATAATTCCATTTTTGACAATTCGTTCGATGCGTGTGACCCCATAGGACTATACTATGTTGGCAATGAGTCCGATCACATCGATCCTCATAAGACATGAGCGGACTCTAGCAAGCCATCATGCCTACCCAAATAGTATAATATCAAGTTCGTTTTTCCTACATAGAACATATCACAATCCCATTGTCACACGATGTTATATCAACATGAGTCACGGTCCACGTCAACTCATATTGTTCAAAGCTTTCTCGTTACTAAGTAAATTGATTAATCGAATGATATTAATCACATTAATTCATTCGTGTACGGCTACGCACTACATCAATCTTACTTACGAGTGGCCTAGCAAACATCTCTCTTTACGAGGGGCAATTTCCATCTTGACTTATCATTCTTCCCAACAAGAATCATACCATGCCAATGATAGCCCTTATTGTCATCCGGTTAAAGACAACGTTAAACTATATCAAACATGATATTCATCGAGCGGAAGACGATGATAATCTCGTGTCAAAGGATATCAATGATATGACTATACGAGATTTAATTATGACATTTGACCATGACATAAATCTCAAAATGGGTCAAGTCCAAGACCTTGTTCTCTAACAAGTACCCATGAATCTAATGTGCATCTCTACGCATATAATCATCACATGATTATCCATTAGACTTCATACTAGTGCTTCATAAGTACTAGGGACACGATTATTATAACTAAACATGCAAACACATATAATAATCAAATAAACAATCTCATATATAAATGAACAATGACATTACATAAAGGTCTATCTCTATAGGCCTAGTGGCACTAACACCTACGCCTCCCACTCGCACTAGGCCCAATCACTCATGTATCTTATACCTACGGACCTAACATGACCATCATGTTTAGCTTGTGGCAAAGGCTCTTGGTGAGAGGGTCCGAAATATTGTCATCCATCGGGTACCTTGCATATCTTCGACGTCCTCCCTTTCACGCATTTCTCGTATGAGGTGAAAACGTCTTAAAATATGTTTGGATCGGGCCGATGTGACCTTGGTTCTTTCGCTTGGGCAATAGCACCATTATTGTCACGTAAACAGCTCTATCGGGTTAGTGATACTGAACGACTTCTAAGTCACTAACAAACTTCTTGATCCAAACCGCCTCCTTAGCCGCATCCGACGCCGGGAGCATGATTCGGCTTCGTTGTAGATCGCAACAAAGGCTTTGCTTGAACTCTTCCAACAAACGGCACTTCCATTTAGCATAAAAACAAAACCAGATCACGATCTAAAGTCATCTCTTTGTCGGTTTGGAAGCTTGCATCCGTGTAACCCTTTACAACCGCATCATCTTCCATTCCTCCAAATACCAAGAATACATCCTTAGTCCTTCTCAAGTACTTAAGGATATTCTTGACCTATCCAACGGTTCTCACCAGATCAGATCGGTATCTACTGCTGCGCTTAGAGCATACGAGACATCGGGTCTAGTACACAACATACGGCATACATGATAGATCCAATTGCCGAAGCATATGGAATATCACTCATCCTCTTTCGCTCATCATTTGTCTTAGACAATGAGTCTTGCTAAGAGTAATGCCACGTCCCATCGGCAAGTTCCCTCTCTTAGAATTTTCCATGCGGAATCTTCTAAGGACCTTGTCAATATACGTACTTCGACTCAAACCAATCATCCTTCGATCTATCTCTATAGATCTTGATACCAAGGATATAAGCCGCTTCACTCCATATCTTTCATCGAGAAACATTTTCCTAACCAAGACTTAACAGCCTCAAGTGTGAACATTGTTTCCAATGAGCAAGATGTCATCGACATATAGCACCGTAAATAGGACTATGCTCCCACTTATTTTCTTGTATACACAAGGCTCATCTTCGTTTTTGATGAAGCCAAACTCTTCGATCGATTCATCAAAACGTAGATTCCAAACTTCCGGAAGCTTCGCTTCAATCCATAAAATGGATCTCTCGCAACTTACACACTTTGTTAGGAATTCTTTCGATCGACAAATCCTTCAGCCGTATCACGTATACATCCTCAAGTAGGTTTCCGTTAAGAAACGCCGTTTTGACGTCCATTTGTCATATCTCATAGTCGTAATACGCGGCTACGGCAATTAGGATTCTAATAGACTTAAGCATCGCTACGGGCGAAAAGGTTTCATCATAGTCAACGCCACGAATCCGCCTATACCCCTTAGCAACTAGCCTCAAATTTTTATAAGTATGTACCTTCCCATCCACGCCGCTTTTCTTTTTGAAAACCCACTTGCACCCTACGGTTTTTACACCTTCGGGTGGATCAATCAAGTTCCAAACTTGATTATCGTATACGGATTTGATTTCGGATTCCACGGCTCCTAGCCACTGTCCGAATCAGATGACATCGCCTCGATAGGAAGTAGGTTCATCATTCTCAATGATTTCTACTTCATTACTTTCCGTCATGAGAAATCCATATCTCTCGGGTTCGGATCGTATCCTATCCGATCCGCGAAGAACTTGTGTATCTTGAACCGGTTCCACAACAACCATGTGAACTTGGTTCCGTCTCTACTATCGGTTCCTTTGTCATTTTCGGGTTCTCGAATTTCTTCAAGATCAATTTTACTCCCACTAGTTTCTTTAGAGAGAAACTCTTTCTCTAGAAAGACACCATTTCGAGCAACAAACACTTTGTTCTCGGATTGGTTGTAAAATAGATATCCTTTCGTTTCCTTAGATAACCAACGAAAATGCATTTATCGATTTAGGTGCAAGTTTATGTTCGTAAACTAATTTCTTTACATAAGCCTCACAACCCCAAATCTTCATGAAATATAAGCTAGGCTTTCTTCCATACCACATCTCATGGGGTTTTAGGAGCCGATTTAGTAGTGGACCTTATTAAGCGTGAAAGCAAATGCTTTCCAAAGCGCATGTCCCCAAAAAGAAATAGGAAGGTTAACTTGACTCATCATCGATCGAACCATATCTAATAGAGTTTGATTTCTCCTCTCGAATACACCATTCCATTGTGGTGTTCCTGGTGGAGTAAGTTCAAACAATTCCACAACTTTTCAGTATGATCGTCAAATTCTTGGCTTAAGTATTCACCACCTCGATCGTATCGAATGGTTTTAATAGTTTTGCCAAGTTGATTTTGTACATCATTTTGAAATATTCTGAATATCTCAAATGCTTCACTTTTGTATTTCATCGATAGACATAGCCATATCCGGAGAAGTCATCAGCGAACGCATGGCACCGAAATCCTCCCCTAGCAATGCTATTCATCGTCCACACACATCGCATGTATGAGAGCCAATAAATCACTAGCCCTTTCACTACTCTTAGTAAAAGGAGCTTTAGTCATCTTGCCCAATAAACAAGACTCGCAAGCATCATATGATTCATAATCATATGAGTCTAAATCTCCATCTTTATGGAGTTTAGATACGCGTTTCTCGTTTATGTGACCAAGACGGCAATGCCATTTCAGATTGTGTTGCTCACATCATTTGGTTTAGATTTCTTACTAACATGATAAACATTCTCAACATTATTTTCAACATCCAAGACATAAAGGCCATTAAAAGAATGAAAGCAACACAATAAAGCATGTCATTCAAATAAATTGAAAATTTCTTATTCGCAATAAGAAAATTATAACCCTCATTGTCTAAACATGAAATAGAAATAATGTTTCGCTCAACCGAACATAATAACAGCTTATTTAAAACTAAAATTAATCCGCTAGGTAAAGTGACTTCGTAAGTCCCTACGGCCAACGCAAAGAACTCTTGCTCCATTTCCAACCCGCGCATCTACTTCACCCTCTTTCGAGCGACCTTCTATTCTTAAGTCCCCGCACATTTAGACAAACGTGAGATCCACATCCGTATCTAATACCCAAGAACTAGAAGTAGAAAGTAGAACATCTATCATATAGATACTCAAGTCGCGGCAATCACATTGCCCTTCTTCTTCACTCCTTCCCGATAAGCTATAGCTTACGCTTCCAATGCCCGGCCTTACGCAATGGTAGCATACCGCATCCTTGGGATTCGGGGGCTTAGGCTTCCTCAAGAACGGCAACCTTTCCTCCGGCTTAGCAACTTTTGCTTTACCCTTGTTAACCCTTTCCTTTATTCACCATCAACACTTCGATTGGTTTTCTTGGTAATATTGTTCTCCGCATTCTTTAGCATCCTACGCAATTCGTGACAGAGATTTATTCATCCCATTCATGTTATAATTCGTAACGAACCGATTATAACTTTCGTGGAGCGAATGCAATATCATATCCGTAGCGCTCTAATCGGATAGATACCCAAGCCTCTCAAGATGTTCGAGGCGACCCTTCATTTTCAACACATGAGGCCCAACAGTTGTCCTTCAATCATCTCTGCATGAATGAAGAGCCTTCATAGTGTCAAACCTTTCCCCGACGTGCTTCAGAATCGGAACATTTCCTTTAAATGATTTCCCAAATCATAAGCTTCCACGCGTACAAGGTCCTTCCTCAAGGGCCTTACACATAAGCAGCCAAGATCGTGCAACCAACATCTATAGAATCATCCACATGTTTCTTATGTTGGTCCCTTTCACTTTAGGTGCATTAGCAGCAGTTCTCGGTGGAATGGATCCATCGAGAATGTACAACTTCCTTTCTTGTTTGAGAACAATTCTCAAACAATGGATCCAATCCACATAGTTTGCTGCCATTCTCTTCTAACTTGTCCTTCTCAAGGACTCGATCGCAGCGACAAATTCCGATTAGTGTTAGCAGCCTATTGATCTACAAAGATATGCAACAAGATATAAACATATATGAGCACCAATTTCATTTAAGAGATTAAATAATGTATTTCACAAATACTCCCACTAAATTATATAACCTTCATATACAAACACGCATAATATAATTTAATAGGCTAAGACCCAACTTTAATTTAATTTCAAGCCTGGCTATGGCACGACCGCTCAAAATTAAACTAAAAAGGTAGATAACATTTATCAATCATATCAACATATGACTCTTAGATCTTTTATGAGATTATAGACATCATATATCACATGTTTCAATCTCATCTTATGCCTTAGGCCCAAAACTGTTTTGATAGCCTTATTGAGTTCAACCATTTTAAACGTATAGCAATCACTATTTGCTCATCTTGATCATACAAAGATATAATTAATGTACCTCGCTATGGCGAGCCTACATAAAACTACCCGTGTACTCACAAGTGTTTAAAGTGGGTAGCATAAACAAACTCAAAATTTCAAAGAAGGTTCAATTTTTCATGTTTATCAATTAACATGGCAAGGTTGATTCATGAAAAACTATATGAGCATAATTATGAACATGGAATGATACAACACAAATTACATTTGGTCAGTAATTACTAGTACGCGGCCACGTGCTCCAAGGTTATCCCACACTTCCATCGGTGCCTGTGGGGAAGGTTTTGGTGTCCAGCCCATATACCAAGTAATACTTCACAAATATCCTAGATTAATCACATTAATCATATAAATGAAATTGACATCCCATAACCTAGATTAATCATATTAATCACATATTTCAATTTCATAATCATGGTATATCACTATATACAATTACTTCACAAGCAATACTCATACAATTTCACATTCCAAATCATATTTATCATGAAAATTCATATAATCACATTACACAATAATCATGATTATCTAACTAAACATCATGAACTGGGCTCGATACCACCGCTGGGTTTCGAGGGTCCAATGCCAGCGGAATAATGCAAATAACTCGAATACCCAAAGCCCTAGAATCCGTTCTAGATGAATAATTAAGAAGTATGAATTAGGGTTACCAACCTTGAATGCCTTTGTCGTTGATATACGTAGTCTAACTCCAGATTGAAGAATTAGCAAGTCTTCAATATACGATCCTTTAATCAAGAACAAAAGATCTTGAGAAGCGAAGATCCTCTACGAGGATCCACGCGATGAACGAACCCTAGAACTCTTTCTAGGAGGATTGCTAGACCCCTTGATTGAAACCTTTTCAATCTATGATGAATTGTGGAATTGGTGTGATGTTTTTCAATTCACAATTGAAAAATCTCTCTATTTTGTCTTTCTCAAAGCTCAAAATCGGGCTGGCCGCTAGGGTTGTTCAAGGATACTATTTATACTCTATAAATATTATACCCTATTAAAAACCCTTGGCAAAAACGGTTTCGGCGTTTCGGCGTACATGGGCGGTCGCCCGTCGGGGCGTGGGCGGTCGCCCACGCTGGCCCGTGAGCCTAACCTCCTTATACGAAAACCATCATGGGCGGTCGCCCATAAGGGCAAGGGCGGTCGCCCATGTGGACAGTCTCCAATGCCCAGTTTTCCATATAACATGGGCGGTCGCCCATAGCACCATAGCACCTTGGGCGGTCGCCCATCACACCAGAATCCATAATTCCATTTTTGACAATTCGTTCGATGCGTGTGACCCCATAGGACTATACTATGTTGGCAATGAGTCCGATCACATCGATCCTCATAAGACATGAGCGGACTCTAGCAAGCCATCATGCCTACCCAAATAGTATAATATCAAGTTCGTTTTTCCTACATAGAACATATCACAATCCCATTGTCACACGATGTTATATTGAACATGAGTCATGGTCCACGTCAACTCATATTGTTCAATGCTTTCTCGTTACTAAGTAAATTGATTAATCGAATGATATTAATCACATTAATTCATTCG
>JAFEMH010008312.1:0-12500 GCA_022495995.1 Adenophora triphylla var. japonica | reverse complement strand
TAAGTTTAATTTTGCTGCTTCTTGTAAGTGATTATTTTGAAGTTAACTCGAGATACAGGAGACAGAATCTTCAAGCTGGTAATGATCAATTTATGACTAGAACCATTTATTGTATGCTCCCATGAAATGGCTTGATGAAGCTTGTGCGTACCAATACATTATTTCCTCTCAAGTCTCGAATTGGTAGTAGTTCTTTGTCTGTATCTTGCCCTCGAGTTTCAACTTTGATAAATGCATCAATGCATCAGGCATATTAAAATTTTGTCACCTTGAAGTGAATGGCCACGTCACTGCAGGATATGGCATCTTGGTATCGTCAAAATTGTTAAGAAGGAAGCAGTCAAAGGCAGCCTTGGAAGCCATGTTTATGATACTTTTTTTTTTGTGAAGACTAAATGCATTTTTTTATTTTGTGAGTGAAAACAAGACACATCACTCTTTAATTTTCAGTCTTTTGACTCCCAATGTTGTATCAAATGAATGACTTTTACTCCCTTGGCATATCCACCTTTCACCTTCAGTCCCTTAATGTGCCAAATCCAGATAGGCATTTCCACCAACCAACCATCCAACCATTGCATGACAGTTAATCTGGTGAATGTTATACTAGATAAAACTCTACCATTTCCACAGCAAATAACAATCATTAGTCCCATCTGAAAAGACCCCTTCCACTTTTAGGATTTCACAAAATAAGGGCTTCTATTGGAAAGTTACACTTTTCCCTGATGCTCAGGGTTTAACCATGTTTATTCAGTAATGTATAGATTAAAGGCAAAAATGCTATTTTGGTCATCTAATTATACCTATCTTCCAAATGTGGTCATTGATTTTACTTTATTTTTGAATGTCATCACCGAACAACCAATTGCAATGTCCTCACTCCGTAGACAAACAGTCAATTATCTAATGGATGATATTTCTCTCTCTCTCTCTCTCTCTCTCTCTCTCTCACTAGCTTTCTTTCTGCTATCTCTTTCCATTCCAGCACATGTAGGAACAACAATTTCCACTTTAAATCACTAGTAACAGAGCTCAACTCCAGTACCCACCCTATACCGGCAAAAACCTGACCCTATTCTACTTATATCATGTCACTTTATTGCCTGTCTCTTGCTTTACTCTAAATGACTCCTCATATCGTCACAATGCATCAGATTGATGTGGTCGATTCAGCCGCGCCATTGGTCATGTTTCTCACTGTGACCAGCAAACCCACAGCAGTTCTCAAAATATTTTGTCTGCCCCCTGATTACAGAAGTAAAGCATAGAGCTTGTAGCACTACAAAGAATAATACATGAGCCAAAATCCTTTTATCCCCCCCCCCCCCCCCCCTAAATGTATACACCCAATCTCACTATGAACCCACCACAAAATTTCATCCCAACTACATTTACCCCACATAACCCTCTAGTCCAAATAGAAGTGACAAAATTAACAAAAATTAAAAGGTGCATCTCACGAGCGGGACAATTTGATAATTATTTCCATCTTTCTCTTTTAACTTCTCCATGAATTATGGCCATCTTCTCTCTCTAGTTACATTTTATTTTTCTCTCCCCTCTCCCACCCACCATCACGTCTAGATTCATTTAATGAATTTAAAGCTTTGATCTCTCTTCTTTCTATTGTCTCTTGATCTCTCCTTTCTCACCTCGTGTAGACACCCCGCTTTGGACCACTCATTTCCCGATTGCATGCACGGTCTTTATTTACTTATTTTTGTTGATCATTGATATCTTCTGTTAAGTTCCTGACTTATTCTGTTAGTTTTGGACTTGATTGAGTAGCGAAATCAACCTTTGCGTTCTTTTAGTCTTTTTAACCTTGGGCCTGAATCAGGAGCCCCCCGTAGGTTCTCTGGGCCGCTCACCTTTGAGTGCACATACGGGAGAAAACCAAATGTTATTTCACTCATTGAAGATAACCAAGGCTATCTTGCTTACATTCCCAAACTCCCTAAACAACCCTCTTTTGTTGTTGATCTTAAGGCACAAAAGAAGGACTTGGACTCTAGATTAGGACACTTAAAAGTAGCAAGAACGGCCATAAGACTGTGCGTGGCGAGTGCTTAACACTGTCGTGTTCTGTAATCTAACCCCCGAACCCTTAACCCTTAAAAAATAAGTTTTTCTAATGTTCCTTTAAAAACAAAGGTGACTACCCAAATAATATAAATACCATACCATATCATACTATATATACTATACCATACCATACCATACTATAGTATATTATATTATATTATGATTCATGTTAGCCGACCCAAAATTATTGTGGTGAGGGTTGGGAAAAGGAGAAAAAAAGGTTAAAAGGAGGAAAGATAACATAAAGAAAACACAAATAAAAGAATATCTCACCTAAGAACCCGCGGGTGTGCCTCAGGTGACAACTCAACGTCTGTTATGTGGGGCAAATTGAAACATGAAGCGTGTAACTGGGATGCAATTCGACCAAGGATGGTGCAATGTGGGATTGAGTATATGCATTGGGGGATAAAGAATTTTGGTCCAATACATATATGAAATTTTGGATGTTGAGGACACTTGGTGCATTTTAGCATCAGGGTGACTGAAATGCCAACATATGCATAGTCTGTCTAACAGTCACAAATGTACACAAAAGTAATTTTACTAGTGAAATCTAAAGGATAAAATGACATGCAGCACAACATAAGATACCAGAGATTCATAAACAAGCATACCTTGGAGATGTGAACGCCTAGATTCCGGTGAACACCAGAACACTCTATGCAGATCAACACACCAAGATTAAGGGATGCCCAATCCGGTTCAGAAGCACAGCATTCTGCACATATATCATTTCCTGGAATATGTCTGAGAATCTTAGAAACACTATCTGCTTGATTATGTTTCAGGTTATCCGGTGCACCATCCATGCAATCAGTTGATGAAGCATTAAAATATCCACTAATAGGAGTACTTCTGTTGTCTATATCATTTACACCGGAATGCATCTGCAAAGATATGATCATAGCTTATTACAGAAATTCACAAAGAACTGGGTTCCACCGGAAGCAGCACACTTTCTAAGAGTAGAACCTGCTGCAGGTGGGAATTCAAAAGTGAAGCAATAACTCCTGTGATTTTGTTCATCCAGTCAAGCCTATCTGCCTCATTTTCAGCCTGCAAAACCAAGAAAATAACTACATCATTGATAGAAACCTAATGTAAAAGTCGTCTGGGTGACCAATAGAAGTAACAATAATATTAAAGGAAGAACAGCCTTTTGGTAATACAAGCTCCTTTTCATGCACAGTTCAAAGGTAATATATTAAATAAATTCAAGAATTATGTAGTAGGACTTGCAACAATGAATGGAAAGAAGTGACATTAAATGAAACTATACGACAACGGAGGACATAATCACTGGACCCCGTGCAATTAAGAAAGCAATATAACACTTCAAAGAAGGTATACAAGAGGGCTCCAGCAAAATGTGCCTTGGATGTAGTACAAGAGCAAATCGACCAGCAAAATACGTAGTTGACGAGCATATAATTGACTTGAGTGCAGGAACATCATAAGGGGTATCAACATAAGTAGTAACAATAAACTGAAAACCAATTCAACTGATGATGCAACACAGAAGATCTCATGGAGATTATCAGAGAAGTAAAATTTGCATGCAACTTGATATGAGTGGTGGCAACATTATGATTAGTGAAATAAGCTTGATAACTATTCATGGTTTTAGTTGATGCGGACATAATGATACCCATGATGACATGAAACATCCTAAAAATGCTGTATGTGGAAATAAAACAAATACATTGATTCCAATTCAAGAAAAGTATGTGAGTTGACTTCAATAAAACTTTCACCATAGACGTCATCACTATATAAAAACAAGTAAACACTTGGGCAGTTTCCGTAGAGCACTCGCGAGAAGAGTGACACAATAAGAAGTCATACGAACATATGTTTTCAGACAATGTGGGTTCAGTGATGGTCATTAAGGCTGTGTCATGAATCAGGCTCGCAGCTGTGGTTAGCATGATTGAATAATAGAAGCCATGATTCTGCCAGTTATCACAGATGGTATTCCCAGTTTGCATGATGCGTGCACCTGATGTGCAAACCTTGAATTACAAATGTTGGCCTCTTTTGAGGTGCGCACATGATGTACGCACACGGTATTCCCATTTTGCTCCTCTTTCATCCTTGGAGGTGACTACCTTATGTGTGCGCCTCTCCTCCAAAAAAGACCAAACCTTCTCCAACTTGGCGAATATTAGGCTTCTCCTACTCAGTTTAAAACTTCAAACACAATAATCTCCCACCTGAAGACTAAAAACATATCGTGACTGAACCTCCAACACAACTCAGTTTCCATATCAATTATCCTCATATGGCGGCAATGCCCGGCCTTCTCCTCAATTACCAAGGCCAGTTGAAGCCAAGCACAACGTGAACTTCTCAAGGTTAGTTCACAGCCTTTAATAACATGTAAACAGGGTTCTCGATTTCTTGAATATTCACAAGCTGTAAGATCTTTTTCTCTAAGAGATGTCGTATATAGTGAAACCCAATTCAATATGCTTCGTTCCTGAATAAATCGTGAGATTCCTTGCCAAATGAAAAGCGCTCTGAGCCATTGTAAAACATTGTATCCCTTTGCTATTTCCCAAGTTCACCCAAAAATTATGCAACCACACCATCTCCTTGCTAGCCTCGGTCCCAAAGTAAGCACATACCGGAATGTACTCTTTATACTATTGTCAATATCACTTGATTCCAAATTCGCATCAACATAATCCGCTAACTCAACCTCCTTAGCTTCAAAACACAAGGCCCTCACAGTAGTACCTCTTTAAGTACCGTAGAATTCCAATTTTGCATCAACATAATTCGATAACTCAACCTCATTGCCTTCAAAACACACGGCCCTCTAAGCGTACCTCTTAAGTACCGTAGAATCCAATTCACTGCTTCCCATGAACGGCCTAGCACACACCATGACATACATGAAACTCCCAGATGTCAACGTCTATGGAGTCTTTCGCATTCGGAACACGTTCTCCTTGTCTCTAGGTGAGTCCTTATTAGATAGCTTAAAATGGCTGACGATGTGGTGTACTCGTAGGCTTTTCACCTCCATACATAATCTCTTCAAGCCCTTTTAAATATGCTCTAGCTATAAAGATACAACTTTCCGATCTTCCTATCACGATCAATCCGCATGCCTAAAATATGCTTTGCCTCCCTAATATCCTACATGGCAAACTGTTTGACAACTGCTTCTTCAACTTGCTCACCACTAGAGCCTACTATTTACGTGTCTTGGAGCTTGCTTTAACTCATACAAGAACCTGACAACTTCTTGACCAATGACTCGGAGCTTTCTCTAACTCATACAAGCTCTTTTTAACTTGCAAATAAGCTTGTTTACCCTCTGCATACCCTCATACCTCTGGTTGCATCATGTAAATATTATCCTCGAATATGGAGGAATATTGTCTTCACATCGATCTGTTCCAACCGTAAGCTCTGCAACTACCATACTCGAAACAATTATGATTGTGATCTAACAACCGGAGTAAAAACATCTATGTAGTCTATGTCGTGCTTCAGCTGAAATCTCTTCACAACCAACCTTTGCTTCTAACAATTGCTTCTGTTTGCCTCCTCCTTTATTTATTAAACCAACTTTTTGTGTTGTACCCTATGGAAATTCAACCAACTCCGATGTTGCATTAGCTACCGAATGAGTTGATCTCATTCTCCATCGCAGCTTTCCACTGCCTCACACGTTCACCACATATAGCCTCCACATAACATTCTGGTTCATCAATCAACATTAGATATTGATTAAGAGTATATGTATCAAGTGATCCACCGAAATAGATCGTAATCAAGTAGATTACTATCAGGTGAATCCACGAGAATCCAAGGTTGACGTAGCGGAAGACTTGATAAAGATTAATCACAGAATTTCGCTCGAGAAATTCAGCGATCAATCGACAATTTTCGCTCGAGAAAACTGAATTTAACATAGTAAACACTCAATTTTTATTAATCAACAACTTATTTTCGGAATTACAATTAGCCCTCATTATATAGTGATCCTAGGACATGAAAAACAAGTCAAAAACTTCCCAAAATAACCCTAGTCTATATAGTAACCTAATCAATCAATAATAAAACCTTAAAATAAAGTCCTAATATACTTCTAATACCAAAAATATTACCTATTTAAAATAAATTCCGAAAATAATAAAATAAAAACAAAAAAAAAATAGTTAAAATCAAATCCTAACTTGTCATAATAATTTCCCTTCATCATTCTCCCCTGCTTGAAGAAAATTCGTCCTCGAATTTTAAGTTTTGCTTGAATTGAAGCACTTGAAACTATTTGACGGACTTTAAATTTAGTACCACTCGCCATGATATCCATCCAGTCTGTCCATCCATTCATGAGAAAGTTCTCAATAATCATCTTTTTGAAGAACCAATAATCTGAAACATTAGAACTATCAACATTGAAAGGATCGTAAGGATGACCAATGTCAAACTTCCACATCAATTTATCTTGTGAAGATTCAACGCCAACCATTGGTACACCCATATGATGAGATGTTGGTAATTGACAGATTTCACAATTACATTCATCATAAATAGGTGGTTTTGACCAATCGATGGAAAGTTCGGTAGTCGCCGATTCGACGAAAGGCCATGAAATATCACCACCGTCAGAATCCACCTCCCAGTCTCGCTGTCCGTCGCTGCCACCAGGTTTAGGCTGATTCCGCCGAGCCTGTTGATTGAACAACCGCCATCCCGCCCGTTAACCTGTTCCATCAACAACTACATACGTTGATCTACGATGGATCTGATGCGTTCTTCCAGAACCGCCTCATCTCTCTCGTAGATCGCTTCCACAGTGGCCTTCTTTCCTAGTCTCATTCTTCCTAGAACGAACCGGAATCTGATACCAACTGACGTAGCGGAAGACTTGATAAAGATTAATCACAGAATTTTGCTCGAGAAATTCAGCGATCAATCGACAATTTTCGCTCGAGAAAACTGAATTTAACAGAGTAAACACTCAATTTTTATTAATCAACAACTTATTTTCGGAATTACAATTAGCCCTCATTATATAGTGATCCTAGGACTTGAAAAACAAGTCAAAAACTTCCCAAAATAACCCTAGTCTATATAGTAACCTAATCAATCAATAAAACCTTAAAATAAAGTCCTAATATACTTCTAATACCAAAAATATTACCTATTTAAAATAAATTCCGAAAAATAATAAAATAATGACAAATAAAAATAGTTAAAATCAAATCCTAACTTGTCATAATAATTTCCCTTCATCAAAGGTCCTGGTGGTGGACATACGCGTGGACCTACGCATCGGAATAGCCAGACCTCAGTGCCATTTTGAACCATCTTGCTCCCACCCGAGTTTGTAAAGTATAACTCAACAATGAGGGTCCGAACTCCAACCAAAAGAACCCAACCTGTCTTTGTAGAGTACATGTCCTTGTAGAGTACATATCTTTGTGGAGTAGAGTATCTGCCATTGTAGAGTACCTATTCATTGAATACAACATCTCGAGGATGCATAACTTACCGATTCATCCCAAAATAAATACCCGAAATCATCACCACCGTATCCAATAAATGTACGCCTCCAACTTGCTCCCTTCCATCCTTGGAGGTGGACACCTTAGGTGTGCGCCTCTCTCTCTGAAAAGTCTCCGTTTCCTTCTTCAACTACATGAATATTAAGCATCAACTACTCGGTTTTAGTCTCCAACCCCAACAGACAATGGTTGCGTTGGGTGTGTGGATTTGAAAATAAATCAAATGACAAAAGCAACGGTGCAAGTAAACTTGACAGCTGTTGGACGAGCCTCGAATGCAATGGTGAATGATGCGTATGAGATAACTATGGTTCTTGCACTAGGCAGCAAAGACTAAGAACATAGGTGGATGTGCTATGCTATATCCAGAAACTAAGGCAAACAAAATATGGTTGTGGTGCCCTGATACCTCCTGCTTTTCTTTGATAAATTAAGACTTCAATATATAAATTCCATCACAGCTGAACCAAACATCGAGACTCTAAATTAAAGGCTACACTAAGAAAGTCAAATTCCATCACAGCTGAACCAAACATCAGATTCTAAATTAAAGGCTACACTAAGAAAGTCGCAACGCAATCATGTTAGCATATTCTGCAGCAGTTAACACCCTATCTTCTTAACCACCCTAATGTTCTTGGTCGAAGAGAAGGATAAGTTGCAAAGCGTGACCGAGAAGGATCTAAATTCTAAAAACATAGCAAGATGCAGCATACATTTAAATTCCTTTATGAGATCCTTCTACCCTTCTTCACTGAAGTGCATGTCTCCAATTTGGTGCATTTCCTACATGTTTCAACAGTCATAATGAACAGCAGTTGCATACCAAAACAAATATATCACCTGCAATGTGTAAGTTTTTGAGGGCGAGATTATTCTGAAACATAGCCTTAGATCTGTATCCTCAGCATCAATCTTTATTGTTGAAGTACGAAGATCAACAGTACGACAGCCTGAGGTTTCATCACTAAATGATGGTTCCCTATGGTTCCTTCTGAATCTTCCGAAGACTCGATGATGGTTTTCCCCAGTAGCAGAATGAAATGATGGAGAACCCTGAGAGAAACAAGTAAAAAGAAAAGAGGCTAAAATAAAAATTACTCCCTCCGTCCCAAAATGAATGTCCAAAAACAATTCAAATTTGCTCTTGATCAAGACCAAATATGAAAATCATTTGGACATTCATTTTGGGACAGATGTAGAAGAACAAGCTGAATGAACTACATAGGATCTGAAGTAGTTCCCTAATTAGTATCATAAGAAGTTAAAGGAAAATCTAAGCTTAATACAAGTTGATCAACCAGACGCAGAGCATACGCGTTTATTACTATCACTATCAACTCTAACTTATAAGATTTTATCTACAACCAGACGCAGAGCATACATGTTTGCCACTATCACTATCTATAAATATTACTATGATAATATCATCATTTTGGAGGTGGGTGGGAGGGGGTGAGTAATATGTTGTATACAACCATGCTTAAATTAAGAACTTATACACACTAAAAGCTTAACCTATGAAATATTATAATGATTCAGCCAGTAACTAAAGGCTGAAGTACTATGAGAAGATAAAGAATAATAAGCCAAAAACAAAAAAACAAAAAAAAAAAAGAAAAAAAATCCAGGTGTGTAAGCTTCAATGCTATTTAGAGAGTGTGTGGTTTAACAAAAACTGAGTTAGCTTTAATCTAACTGTCTGCTTCCTCTATCTTGATAACTTTCTTCAACTATTTCTTATCTTTATCTTTTCTGTACGCTTACGCATAGATTTGTTTTCAAACTGTTTCACAATTTCCACTTTCCCAAGGATGCAATTGCCAAAAAATCGTCTTCAAAGGCATGGTTAGATATCTTGGCTTCACGTCATATCTGAAATCATATATCACAGAAAATAGCATCCCCAAGTTTGTTACCTTGTTTCTATGATAGTACAAATCCCCACGACTGTCAAGTACAAAGAATCGCCTTTTCCAATCTGCTCTTAGACTTGAAGACCGTTTCAAGAGATACCCTTGTTTAATGGTCTGGACCTGGACAAACTAAGCAAGTACATCAATTATAAATCAAACAATAAGGCTGCTTTATGTAATTTTTTATAAAAGACCTACTCAACAGTAGACTTTAGAATAAATTCTTGTACCATTAAAACACATATAAACAATCTATACAATATTCCTCCAAAAATTCATCACAAGAATAGAGTGCACTGCAAAATAGGTAACAGAAATCCATAAAGCATTTACTAACCGTCCCACTTGTAGTCGACTGCATAATTGCCTCTATATTCTTGTCAGAGCTCATACCAACACCATTTGTACTGACATGAGTCGTCGAGGAGCCTAAATTACTGGATACTCGCAACTGGTCCAGTTCCGCTTGTGTCCGGAACTCCTGAATTCTCTTTGCAAGCCTGTCCTGTTCAATGTTGGCCTGTTCTTTGGATTGTTGTGCATATGTCAATACCTGATGTCAGGACCAGGAAATATTTAGATTATTAATCTTCTCAAACTGAATCATGGAGTGAAAAAGTATACTAGGTCTCAGATAACCTATAAGCTTTAGGACGAAAATCCAGTTAATATCGATGGATACTTGCATAACAATCAGTTTCTTAATTTGCACATGATGAGATCAAACATGAAACCAAATCGCTTGAAAATTGTTCCTTCAGAGTTCAGATTCAACGGAGATTCTACAACATACATCTAACAAGTAACAATGGTTCTTTAGGCAAGTGTAATGAGCATCAAACAATTCCATTGGATTCCTGACAATGAGCTATCCAGATCATATCTTGTGAAGCATTAGCTCATTCATACTTCAGCTAATTCATAGGTTGCAAAAAGGCTCATTCTACTCAGTCCGTAGGAGCACTGACTAAAATCAAGCACATACGATTTTTAAGAAGTATCGATGAGGAAGAAAAGTAAGTCACTATCTTTTATTTTACTTAAGGAGAGGATTGTGTTTCTTCCTTGTGGGCATCGGTTTTGGGAGCTTTTCGAGGATTATCTATGACTACTTTTATAAAGATTGGAATAGTTTGGGTTTGTATTTGATTGTTTGCATTGTAATTTTTATATTCTCTCTTTATTTTGCTTTATAGAAGACATCTTGTCCTCTTCTCTCCGTATTTTGCTCCTTCAAATAATACTTTTTTTTCTATGAAAAAAATGGGGACCAAAAATAGGGATAATTAGGATTTTGGTTTTTGTTTTCCTACTTCTAATATTTCTAGCAATATACTGATTATTTCCCTTGATGTGGCATTCATTTCCATAGGACCATAGCTAATGGATAGGATTAAACTTAAACCGAAATCATACAGTTCTATAAAAAGAAGACAATCAACACGAGCTCAATTTTTTCATATTTTTCTTTATAGGTAAAAAGAATTGTATAAGAAGAAGATTAATTTACAAACGGATGGACAAGGTGTCCATCTATACACATCAATATCAACATAATAATAAAAGTGGATCCTACATTAAACTATAGTAGCAACCTAGTCCCTCGTCAAGTCATTAAGCCATAAATCTCTTGCCAAGCAACATTTGCATACGCCCAGAAAGAGGCTACAACTTAACAGCAACAACAACAACTTGGCTTTTACTCCCAAAAATAATTTGGGGTCGATCAACATGAATCCTCATATGTGTCATCTTGAAAGAAAAGATGAGAAAAAAAAAAAAAACAAGTTCAAAGAAGAAAGAAAAGGAATAAATTTTAGAAAAGGAAAAGGAGAAGCAAAAAAAAGTAAAAATAAAAATATACATTTATAATATATAGAAAAAAAACATAAATAAATAAATCAATCCCCATCACCTTCACCCACATAAATTTTTGGCCACCACTCTTGCCTTTTTCAACGCCATATTTTCATCCAACTCCAATTAAACTTATATCATTTTCAATTACCTTTTAAATCCAAGTTTGCTTAGGCATTTCTCTACCCCTCGCCATTTTATCACTTCTCAATTATTCAGGTCTCCTAACCGGGTACATAACTCGGTATCCGTCTCACATACGATCAAAAACTTGAGACTGACTCTCCCTCATTTTATCTTCAATTGGGGCAACTCCTCACTTTTGCCCCGATATTTTCTTGTATACCCACACATCCATCATAGCATACGCATCTCCGCCACATTTATCACGTGAGATGTGACATTGTATCACGCCCAACACTTATTGTCATATAGCAACGCTCGGCCTAATTGTCGTGTGATATAATTTTTCCTTTAATCCACGGGGCATCCTTGGATCACATAAAAACAATGTGGCACACTTCCATTTTAACTAAACTCTTTTTGCTTTAATCATATGAGCCACATCTCCATTCAATTCTTCATCTTTTTGGATAATAGATCCGTGACATAGCGAAAAATCGAAGCTTGGAGAATCTTCCCATCAAATGTGATCATCCATTGCCTCCCTCGCTTCCAACTTTGCTAAACTTGCCTAAAGAGGCTAATCTGAAACATTTTTATCTCACACAAAATGCCTTGGTAAATACTCCTCCGTCCCCGCCCCAAATGTCCCAAAATGGGTTCGGCGGGAATTAAGGAAAGTGATGTAAAGAAAGAGAAAAAGTTTAAATGTTGTGAGTATGAAAAAATTAAATAGGAGAGAGAATAAGTGGGAGAAATAGTTAGGAGAGAGAATGTTGTGAGCGTTAAAAAAGTAAAGTAGGAGAGAGAATGAGTGGGTGGAATAGTGAAAAACTTTCCTTTTTTGGGCCGAGACATTTTAAATAGGGCGCCCCGAAAATGAAAAGTTCCAGGACATTTGGGCCTGGACGGAGGGAGTATTGATTTTTAACAAATACTTGCGTTCCTCTCCATCCAAATACATCAAAAAGCGCAAAGAACCCGCGAT
>JAFEMH010008311.1:0-47405 GCA_022495995.1 Adenophora triphylla var. japonica | reverse complement strand
TTCCAATCATATCGGGGTACTAGCCATACACTTTCATCATTATCACTCATCGTGGGGCCCAAGCATAACATCTCTCTCTTCCGAGGGACAAATTCCTTCTTGACTTATCATCCTTCCCATCATGAATCCGCATCATGCCAATGATAGTCCTTTATAGATATCGTGTTAAGATATCGTTTGACTAAAATCAAACATGACTTTCATCACATGTAAGGTTACGATAATCTTAGGTCTAGGAAATAAATGAAGTAACCGCAGGAGATTTGGCATGACATTTGACCATGACATAAATCTCATGCGGGTCATGTCCAAATACTTGTTCTCTAACAAGTACCCATAATTTGGGCCGTGCATTCCCATGCACATAATCATCATATGAGTATCCACTGGTAACAATTATGAATTATTCTCTTATGAATCGTGGGAAGATCAGATTATTACAATAAATATGCAAACTATGTAATAATCAAATAATAAACATAAACTATAAATATAGATATATAACTTGTTTTCAAATAAATATAATTAAAGTCAAAGATGTTACACCAAATGGGCCCCACTTGAACTAGGCTCCATTGTGTAATCGAATACTCATGGATCTAATATGCCTACTATGCTTCACATATGAAGTGTCTTTGTACAGTGAATCAGCTTATGGCATCAAAGGTTGAGATTGGGTATATCTTAATGCCTTCTTAGCCTTTATGAATTCCTCGAAGATGTCTAAGTGAGTGTTTTGATCGTTGTGCGGACCTTGGTTATCATTGGTTGTGCACAAGTGGAATTACTTGATAGCTGGTATCAAAAGTTTGTCATCGATTAGTGATACTTGGAATATTTCCAAAACAATAAGCGAACTTTTGATCTTATGGAACCGCCTACTTTTAGCTACATCATATCATACATGCTAACATTATGGCCTTTAGTAGTAGAATTGGCTACAATTTCGCTGGGAACCTCTTCCAATCAAAACCGCACCTCTAAGTAAGCATAAACATAAATCCTAATTACGATTTTAAAATAACTTTGTCAAATTGGAAGTTGGCAATCTATGTAACCCTTACAGTAAGATTAAACTTCCAATCTTTCAAATCCCAAGAACGTATCCTTAGTTCTTCTTAAGTACTCAAGGATCATCTTGACCGCCATCCATTGGTTCTCACCACAGATCGATTGGTATCGACTCACTGCCATGCTCAAAGCATATGAGACGTCAAATCTAGTCTTCAAATTATGGCATACATGACAGATCCAAATGCCGAAGCATATGGAACTTCATTCATTCCCTTTTGCTCATCAATTGTCATAAGACAATGAGTATTGCTTTATGAGAAAATATCATGACCCATTGTCAAGCTTCCATCTCTTTTTCTGTGACTCTTTTCTAAGAACCTCATCAATGTGAACACTTTGACTCAAACCAATTTATCCTTCTAGATCTATCTCTATAGCTCCTTGACTGCTACATGCCGCCATTTCACCTTGTATCTTCTTATCGAGAAAAACTTTCCTTGACCAAGACTCCCATGGGGCCTTAAGTGTCTTAACCTGTTTCTTCCTTGTCTGCAAGATATTACCTTAATAAAACAATAGAAATAATACTACGCTCCCACCGAATTTCATGCATACACAAGGTTTATCTTCGTTCTTCGATTAAGTCACTTTCTTTGGTCAATTCATCAAAACAAAGATTCCAATTCCTTGAAGCTTGCTTCAACCCATCTCTACAAGATCTCTACAACATACATACATTTTATTAGAGGTTTCTTGGATCGACAACCTATTCGGGTCAGAAATCTATACATCCTGAATAATCTTTCCATTTAAAGAAAGTTGCTCACATTCATTTGTCACATCGCATAGTCACAATATGTGATGATGGCAATTGAAATTCTAATAATAAGACTCTTCGATATCAGAATCGGCGGAAAAGTTTCAACATAGTCAATACTTTTGCGAATTAACCTAAATCCCTTTCGTTACAATCCCCATTGCATGAAAGTATACACCTTCACATCCATGTCAGTCTATTTGCACCCTTTAGTTTTTACACTTTTAGGTAGCCCAATCTGGCTCCAAACTTGATTGTTAAAACATGGACTGTAATTTGGATCTCTACTTGTTCCTAACCATTTATCCAAATTAGGAGAGGACATCGCTTCTTGACAGGCAAGTAGGATCTGCTATTCTCAATGACTTCCACTTCATCACTTTCCGCAACGAGAAACTCGCCGCTTCTTGAGTTCGGATCGTAACCTATCCAATCTACGATGGATCATGTGCATCTCGAACCTAAGCCACAACTCCTTTTCAGAACTTCGATTCGTCTCTACTCTTGGTTCCATATTATTTTCTAAGTTCTCAACTTCTTTCAAAATTAATCTCATTCCCACTAGAAACTATTTCTCAAGAAACAAATCGTGCAGAGCAACAAACATTTTGTTCTCTTTGTGATCAGAAATCAATATCCGAAAATAACTCTTGTCAGATTTGGTGCTAAACTTATAAGAGACAAGTCTCTTTACATAAGATTTCGCAATCTCCCAAATCTTCATGAAAGACAAACTAAGTTTTCTTCCATGTGCCACATCTCATGTGGGGCCTTAGTGAACCGATTTAGTAGTGACTCGATTCAAGTAGTAACCGCATTATTTCTAATGCATATCCTCAAAAGGAAATAGGAAATAGGAAAGTCTAATTGACACATCATCGAACGAACCATGTCCTACAAGGTTCAATTCCTCCTTTCGTACACACCATACAATGCTGTATGTTCTGGTGGAGTCAACTTTTGAAACGATTTCATAGTTTTCGAGATGATTGTCAAACTTCTTGGCTCAAATATTCATCACCTCGATCTAACCCAAGTACTTAACAGCTTTATCAAGTTGTTTTGTACTTCATCTTTGAAATGTTCAAAACATCTCAAACGATTCACCTTCGGACTTCATCGTATAGACATAGTCATATCTAGGGACAAGTTCTTGCATGAATGAAATGTGATGAAATACCGAAGTCTTCCCCCTAGCAATGCTACTTACTAGTACCTATATACATCTCATGTATAATGACCAATAAGTCATCATCCCTCCCACTATTCTTAGTGTAGGGTGGTTTGGATCAATAATCTCAATAAACAAGATCCACATTCCTCAAAATGATTCATCGTCATACGAGGTCTAAAAGTCCATGTTAATGGAGCTTGAGATATATGTTTTATTTATCCACTGCCGGCAATGCCATATGAACGCGTTGTTCATATTGTTCGGTTTAGATTTCCCATTTATATCATAGATATCTTCAATATTATTTTGTGCTTCTTCATCATCAAGAGATAATGAAGACCATTTAATGACATAATGACATTACAATAAGGCATATTATTAAATAAATTATAAAACTTCTTTATTGAACAATAAGAAAATTATATCCTTCTATCATCCATTTAAGAAACGAAATAATACTCTTTACTCAAATCTGGAACGTAGTCATACACTTGTTCAAAACAAGTACTACTTCACAAGGTAAAGTGACTTCATAAGTCCTTATGTGCTAATGTTGCAAATCTTGCATTCCATTCCCATGCACGTAGGTTTAATTTTACCTTATTTGAGTAACTTTCTATTCTTTGTTCCTTGCACATTTTAAACAAATGTGGATCCAATCCGTATCACATATACCCCAAGAACAAGAAGTCGAAGGAAAATATCTATCATATAGATATTTGAAGTAGTAGCAACTCAAGTATTGCGCTCTTTTTCACCTCTTTTAGGCCTTCCTAATAAGCCTTGCAACTTTGCTTCCAATGACAATCTTATTGCAATGATAGACAGCTAACTGCATCCTTTTGAGACACACTTTGGGTTTAGCCTCCTTCGACTTTCGACAATAATTTTGTCCTAGGTTTGCCAACCTTTGCTTTACCTACTTTTTCCTTCCTTTATGCGAACCCTTTTATTGTGTCAACCATTAACACAATTTGCATGGATTGCTCCTTCTCTTTCATCATATGAATTAAGACCACAACATATATATCTTTTGCCTTAAGCTTGCACTTGGAACATTTCCCTATTAATGCGGTTTATGCTAGAACAAAAGATTAATTATCATGTGCCCAAGGTTGCTTCATAAGAGCCTTTAACCATGGTGGCAAATACAAGGCAAGCAATATTGTCAGAATCATCACTATGTTTCTAATGTTGCTTCCTTATTTGCCCTTTGCAACATTTGCAATGGGTTCAGTAGGAACGGATTCGTCAAGAACATACACATTATGTATTGTTCCTTTCGAACTTTGTCCTTCATAAGGACGAATCACAATTATCATTATGTAATGCTATTTCTACAACAAAATATACAAATTATATGAACACATATCAATATCAACACATTTATCATTTAAAGAGCAAGTAATGTATTTTACAAATACTCCCACTTAAATCATACACCTTCTAATGCTAATAAGCATAATATGCATTGTAACGACCCTAAACCTAGGCACAATTTTAGTATAATCTTATATGCTTCTAATCTTAATATTAACTTATGTGTCTATTCTATGTCTTTACATTCTTATGTCAATATTAAATGATTGGAAAATAATTTAGAACCCTTAGAATTTCTAAAGAAATAAAATAAAGCATTGAGAAATTATAATAATAGGAAATGAATAAAATGTGGAAGGAGGATCATATTATGGGGAATGAATATTTGAGTAGGAGGATTTTAATTTAAATATTTTGGGGAATATTAAAGAAAAAGGGTTACACTTGGTGAAAGCCTTGGGAAGGATAGATTAGAGTGGGGGACCTCCTTCCACTAAATCACTCACCTTTTTCCTCATTTGTCAAACAAAACCCATACCTCCCCATACTCCCTCCATGTCCGGCCCCCCCCCCCTCTCCCCTTTACCACTTTTATACTTCATCCTCCTTCTTCTTCTTCTTCCTCTTCACTTTCTCCCTCATACTTTCCATGGAACCCATTAATGGAGCTTCATCTTCTCAAGCTCCTACCAAGCTCAAATCTTCACCGCTTTTTCAATCAGGAGCACTTTTGGAATCGGGAGACCAAGAGGAGTTCATCCAAGCTAAAGAAATCCTTGATCCATCTCCGATTTTTAAAGTGAGTTGTTATGACCTTCCCTTCTTTAAATGTTCATGAATATTTAATGTTGTTATTTGTTCTAATGGCTATTTGATGCTTTGGGGAAGCCTTCTTGGATTTGAGGAAAATGTTAGTGTTATAGAAAGTGTTGTTGTTCTTGGAAGTGTTAAAGAGTAGAAGTAAATGGGTTGGATTGGATTAAATGGAAATCTTGAAAAATTGTAGTATATTGGATGGAAATCTAAGTGAGAATGATTTAGAATTAGGAAATGATACTTTGGGATTAAATGAGTTAAAATGAATTTAATAAAGTTAGAATTTCCTTTAAGTTCACAAATTAAAGCTCACTTGGTTGAAAAGTGGGTTTCTTGAGAATCATGTGATAAATGACTTAGAATTATAACACATTGGGGTTTAAAATGATTTATTATGTAAAAAATGAAGTTAGTAAGCTTTCTAGGTTTACACAAAATAAAGGAAACTTGGTCGGGAACAAATGGGTGTAAGTGATGAAGGATTTACGCTTCTATGTTGATGCAGGCTCAGGTCACGAGTGGGTGCCACGTGGCACGAGTCGTGCACGAGGTGTGGGACGAGTCGTGACTAGGGTTATAAGGAAGTCGGTGCCTTGTAAGGGACGACAGATTCGAAGGAAGGTGCAATGGGCACGAGTCGTGCCACAGGGGACGAGTCGTGCCTGGCACGGTTTTTCACATCAAGTTTAGAGTTGTTCAAACCAAATCAAACCCGAACCAAAATGGAATCTCTTTAACCTAGATTAAAGTAGAATACTTTGGCTACACATTGACATCCTGAAAGTGATCAAAATGGAATTGGGGAAGTACTTTAAATATTGCTTGGAAAACGCTTAGTTAACCTAGTTTGGTAACTTAGCGAAATGATTCTAACTTGCAGTAAATTGAACTTGGATCTTCATAGAGGCCTTGTATTATTGTATAAAGACCTTGTAGGATGGATTGATGGTATTTCCTTGCCTTACTTTGAGTTCATATACATTGGTTATATTATGCATAGTGTGTTGATTTATTGTTGCACTATGATATTGGTTGGACATGAGTATATTTACCATGTTGATATATTGTTATCCCTTTTTGTGGATTGTATTCAAGTATCTATTATGTGCTTAATCTTTGTTGAATACTTGTTATAGTATTTCGTCGTTATGATATTGTTGTAGGATTCCCTACTTTGGAATTCCTAAGCGTACATGTTGATCTGAGATTTATAGCCGTTGTGCTAATATGTTGAATACTTGATATAGTATTGCTATCTTCATGATATCTTTGTTGTGGTATGTATCCCTACTTTGGATCATACAATGTTTGGTTAAGCAAGTATGTTATTACGTGCTTAGTTATGTAAATCCAGTTTGGTATTGATTTATTTGTTTGTTGGACAAAGTATGGAATTATAATGGCACCGAGCCAAGTTCATTATAATTCATACATTGGTAACCCAATTGTCCCCCTTGCGTGGGATTTGTGGGCTAGCATCTCCTTTTGAGGTAGATGGTCTAGTTTCACGGGGATATGGCTTGTGTGTCGAGAATTCCTATGGTACTTGTTATTGTTCATGGTTAGGAACCGCTTCTTCATTTATTCTTCTTTGCTCGGTTGTGTATATCCTTTTGGAGATGAAACCTTGGCTCGAGTATCCTTCTAAGTGTTACTTTATCGTACTTATGTGTTGTGATATATTCATGCCGAGATGGTCGTTGTTTCCAACCGGTATGGGACGGTTGGGGGCAGGGAGCCTCTCGGGTTATGTGGATATGTCTTTTGATGTGTTGCATCTTATATGGCATATTGCTGCATTCATAATAGCTCATTGAGATTTATTCTCACCCCTCTCCCTTTCTTGTTTTAGATTCCGAGACAGGTGGACCGACCAAGTAAGGGCGGAAAGGAGTTTAGAAGTGGTATTTTGGGAATTGTCGGGTTATGTTAGATTGGTGTATAAAGTGTTTGTTAGCATAATTCTTTTAAAGGGTTGTATTCATAAACTTTAATTTCATACTATATTCGATATCTTTTGTAACTAAAACTGTTTATTATTTTCGTGGTTGGTTAACTCTCCCTCCATTGTGGAAGGAGTAGAGTTACTTTGAAATGGTTGTGTTTAAGTTTTGGAGATGAAATCAAAGTTTTTTTAAAAAAAATTAGGAGAATTGGGTTAGTTTGAGGACGCTCCAGCTCGGGACACGTGTAGGTTCCGGGTCGGGGTCCTCACATGCATTTAATGGGCTAGGATCCAACTTTAATTTAATCTCAAGTACGCTATGGCGCACCGCTCAAGATTAAACTAATTAGGTAGAAAACATCAATCATATCGTATATGACTCTTAGGGCTAAGATCCAACTTTAATTTAATCTCAAGTACGCTATGGCGCACCGCTCAAGATTAAACTAATTAGGTAGAAAACATCAATCATATCACATATATGACTCTTAGATCTTTTATGAGATCAATTCAAGACATCATATGTCTAGGCATATTTTAATCTCATCTTATGCCTTGGGTCCAAAACCATTTTGATAACCCAATTAAGTTCATTCACTTTAAAACGTATAGGAACCACCATTTCCTCATCTTGCTCGCATTCGAATAGAATCAAAGCACCTTGCTATGGCAAGCCCACCCAAAACTATCCGAATGGTCTCAAGTGTTTTTAATCATGAATTGGCATAAAGAACTTAAAAGTTAAATGAAGGTTCTTTAAAGGTAGATTATAAGCATGTCGTAAAGATAGTCAAAATCATGCACTGTAAGTTCCCGGGAAGATAGGTGAGCCACAAGGACTTCTTAAGTACCAACTCTTCCTTCGACAGAACTCTCCTAGACATGCATAATTAGAAATCAACTCGATTAGGCAACATAATCCCTACCTTTTATAAACAATCGGTTTCCTTTTAAATTTCGCGTATTTATGACTTGTTTTCATAAACAATCATAAGATCCAAAATTTACAATGTCTAAATCTAAACATATTAGGAAACTAAATATCATGTTTCAACTAAACATCTAATTTAAAAAAAATTCTTAACATGTAAGAACAAATAAAACATGCATCGCAATAATTATTAAAATCATATTTTAATCAATTAATCATGCATATTAATGAATCAATCTAGCATGGACTTATAAACTCAATTTTATAACATCCAGCATTTTCATATACATTGCAATAATTATTAAAATCACATTTTAATCAATTAATCATGTATATCAATGAATCAATCTATCGCGGACTTATAAAACTCAATTTTATAACATCCGCATTTTCATATACATTGCAATAATTATTAAAATCACATTTTAATCAATTAATCATGTATATCAATGAATCAATCTATCGCGGACTTATAAAACTCAATTTTATAACATCCGTATTTTCATATACATTGCAATAATTATTAAAATCACATTTTAATCAATTAATCATGTATATCAATGAATCAATCTATCGCGGACTTATAAACTCAATTTTATAACATCCGTATTTTCATATACATTGCAATAATTATTAAAATCACATTTTTAATCAATTAATCATGTATATCAATGAATCAATCTATCGCAGACTTATAAAACTCAATTTTATAACATCCAGATTTTCATATCAACATATCAGTTGTAAACACAAATCACAGAATAGCGTAAAAATTGAACAAACCGATTCTGCCAGCTTTGCTTATTATGTCGCAGACAACATTAGCGGAAGGCTTGATATATCGCGCGACCTACTGATGCCGATTAACACTGAATTCCACATGGCTCAATATGTCGCGCGACATAAGCGTACCAATAACAGGATTTCCGATTCGAACCAATACAGATTACATGTAATTAAATCACGTAAAACATCCTTTTGCTGATTTAATTCAAGATAATTCGAAAACGATTTTCACATTGTTTCACATAAACAATTAAAAATTCTATCGCATACAAAACATGCAATAAGCATATAAACAATTTATATCTTAAATCTAGCATGTTAATTCAAACTTAACCATACGAACCAGGCTTTGATACCCTTTGTTGGGTTTTACGGGTCCATGCGCTAGAGCGGAATTAAGCATTAAAAACATAAAACCCAAGAAGCCCTAGGATCCTGTTCTATACAATTAATTTAAATTCCTATGAGATAGAATTAAACCAACCTCGAACGCTTTCCGTTCTTGAGCTATCGAATCGATTTGATTATGTGATATCGAATCACAAACTTCGTTCTTCAACTTGCTTAAACTCTAGGCCTTGATCGATGAACGAGCGAAGCACCCTCTTTTGGTATCACACCTTTGAATGAATTCAAGAACAACTTCTTGATGATTGCTAGATTCTAAAACCTTGAAGAATATTGAGAGTATTTTGTTGTGAATTTTTTTTGATTGAAAATTTCGGCTAGCTTCTAGGTCCGACGTAACCCTTGTATTTATACTACAATAGTAAGAATACTTCTCCTAATCGTATTAGGAGAGACAGTGTCAAAAATGCGGACAGTTCTGGATATGTCAACAGCATGGGTATATTAAGCCGTTGGCTTAATATGTCGCGCGGTATATACTAGCCGATACGAAACTCTCAACTATTCTTCCTCCGGTTTAACCAATTCATTCTAGTTGTGTGTGACCCAATAGGTTTACATTATGTTGGCAATGAGTTCGATCATATCGAACCTCATAAGACATAGCGGACTCTAGCAAGCCATTATGTCTACTCCAAATAATGTAACGTAAGAGTTCACGTTTCCTAATGGTGTACTTCCATTTATCCCTTTGTCTCACGATGTTATATTGAACACAAGTCATGGTCCTTGTCAACTTGTTATTGTTCAATGCTTTTCTCGATTCTTGAGTATAATGATAATTCCAATCATATTGGGGTACGGCCATACACTTTCATCATTATCACTCATCGAGGGGCCCCAAGCATAACATCTCTCTTAGAGGGACAAATTCCTTTCTTGACTTATCATCCTTCCCATCATGAATCCGATCATGCCAATGATAGTCTTTATAGATATCGTGTTAAGATATCGTTTGACTAAAATCAAACATGACTTTCATCATATGTAAGGTTACGATAATCTTAGGTCTAGGAAATAAATGAAGTAACCGTATGAGATTTAAGTATGACATTTGACCATGACATAAATCTCATGCGGGTCATGTCCAGTCACTTGTTCTCTAACAAGTACCCATAATTTCAATGTGCATCTCTATGCATATATAATCATCATATGATTATCCATTGACAATTATACTAATTATTCTCTTAATAATCAGGGACGGAGATTATTACAATAAATATGCAAACTATATAATAATCAAATAATAAACATAAACGATAAAGATGATACATAACGGTTTTCAATTAAACATAACTAAAGCCTAGGGCATTACACCAACAGTAATCTCAGCACACATTCTCCAATAATACAATTGTTTGTAATCTCAGTATGTCAATGTGTGGATGAAAATTGTAGCCATGGTGAAGGTTAACCAGAGGTCGACGGCGGTGATGGGTCATGGGGTGGTGACGACCAGGTATTCTGGCGGCGTTTATGGAAGGTGGTTATGGCAGTTTATGGAAGGTGGTTATGGCGGTGATGGTATGCAATGGTTGTTGAATGGTGGACATATTATTTGAGTGCATTGAAACAATAATTAAAATTTATTAAAAAACAAATGTCTTTAGTTATCATTAATTAGATGTATTGAATAATACTTGAATGGAATAAAAGTGACGGGCTAAACTCAACATACGAAACCCAATTATTTAGACATTATTGTCACCACCTCCTTAGTGGGTCTACTAAGTATTATAAGGCCCAAGGCCCATCAGCCAAGATCAGTCGACCTAGCTCATTGTCTGACCTCCTTGGTCCCGACCTAGCTTTGTCCGACATACGATCCGTATCTCCTACGAGTATTAGCCGGCTACATCATTCAGTCAGGTCGACCTAGACCCAAACAGGCGACCTCGACCTACAAGGCGTACGTCGACCTACAGAGTCATAACGCATCTACATTTCTTTTCATAACAGAAGTCCTACAAATCAAGAGTTATTTACGTACGAGATCTCTTACTCAATCTGATCCGTGATTCTAGGGATTTCATGCAATCCTACTACAATTATAACTCATATTGACCTCGAAATTCAAACAAACCGTAAATCATTGTTTCTGACATACACGCCGCTATACCCTCTACTGAGAGCGAACAAGGGAATGCCGGTGGAAACCTGGACACCGGTGCGGGAAATCATAATACCAATTTGCCTCCTCCCCCACCACCACTCCGTGCCAGGAGGGCAACTCGTTCTAACAGCGTTGCAGATGGCAGGGGCTTGCCAGATAACAAAAGAGAAAAGAGGCCTATGCCCGAGACAGAAGCACAGTCGCAGCCAAAACGACTACTGGTAGGACGAACGGTTGCCGGCGACAATCCTGGTCCCTCAACTGATCACCTCAGTAGGAAATTTTTTTTTTGAAGTGGGCTACATTGCTACAAAGTTTGCTGGATGTTAATGATGAGTTACTGGACATGCCTGAATCTCCCATGGGTAATAGGAGATCACATCAGCCTGCTCCTTCTGTTACCTCTCACAGACGAGCTGATGGAAGTGCTAGACCGAATGGGAGTGCTAGGCAGAATGGCGAGCAGCGAATGATCGAACAACCTGTTTGTTCCCACATATCTGTTCCAACTGACGATCTAAGAAGTAGGCTCAACCAGAATAGGGAGCAGGAGGAAGAGTCTGCCTCGAGGCGACAAAGGGAGGCCGAAAGGAATATGCGTAGGTCGCGCCGCGTAAGCAGGAGATGTCGCAGTCCCACCGAGAGAGAAATGGTCGCATGTCACCACAAAGAAGCAGATAGAGCAGCTTTCCCACCGGAAGGAGAGAAAGCAACTCCACATGGAGTGAAAGGCATAGAGCCTACTCTAGGGGTAAGCCTCACCAGGAGGAGTGGCAAATATCTAACAACGTCTCCTACCAGAGGAACAACAACCCAGATGCTAGGGAGCTGCTGAATCTGAAAAGGAGGTTGGAAAAGATGGAGGCCGACAGACAGGAGTACGACGGAAAGGGCGAACGAAACTATAATCCTCTTCGACCCTTATCCAGAGAATTGCTCGAGCTACGACCTCTTTTGGGCTTCAAGTTTCCCTCGCTAGATAAGTATTCAAAGTGCGACAACGCCCGAATCATATGCAACACTTTCGAGGCCACCATGTGCTTGGTCTCTTCGAGGATGATGTACGGTGCAAGGCACTAACCAAAGACCTTCACAAAGCGTATCACTGACTTGGTTCCGTGGATTGACGCCGGGCTGCATTACTTCATGGGAGTACATGAGGAAGAAGTTCCTAGATCGTTTCTCGATAGCTGGGGCCAGAAAGAAGACAGTCACCGACTTGAACAACCTGACTCAGGGCAAGAATGAAAGCTTCATGACTTACTACACAAGGTTTAAGGAGATGGTCGACCAAATTGAGAAGGACCTAACAGACAGGGAAGTGATAAACTGCTTTAGGAATGGGGTATCCTCTCCTGATCTAGACTACGAGCTACAGGTTAGGAGGGTGAATACCAGGCAAGAGTTGTTTGAAAGGGCCTATGATGTGGCCATAGCTGAAGAGAGAAAAGAGAAGAAGAAAGAAAAGGGCTCCAAGCAGTCCGGTGCTGGAGAATCTAATAAAGGGGATCAGGCTAAGAACGGCAACAACAACAACAAGGGGAAGAATAGAACAAGGGCAACTGAGAGAGTGCCTGAGAGGTTCACCCCATTGAAAGTAAGTCGAATTGAGATCATGAATTCGGTCGAGATGGGTCCACCTGTTCCAATGAACCCAACAAATAAGTTCAGAAGGGACAACATCAAGTTTTATGAGTTCCACAAGGATACGGGTCATACTTCTGAGGAATGCATGATCCTGAAACGTATCATTCAGAAGTGGGTCGACAGTGGGAAGCTGGACAGGTTTGTGAAGGGAGCTCGACCTAGCGGAGACGAGCGAGCTGCAGGGGGTGTATTTGAGCCAAGACAACCTCGGTTGAATTTAGGGGTAATCACCGAGCAAACAAGCAACACCGGTTTAAAACATAAGATTTTCCAGCTCACCAAAGCTCCGTATGTGCCACCTAGGAGCTACATAAAAGAGGAAGTAATCAGTTTCTCTCCTGACGAGCTAGCTACCAACATGGCGGCGAGGGAGCAAGTTCTAGTTATTCCGGGGTTGATTGATAGGTGCACAACGAGCAAGATATTGGTAGATACAGGGGCTTGCAAGGACATCCTCTACTACAAGACTTTCAAAGAAATGGGACTAACGAAGGAACGTTTATCGCCCTTCGATGGTTGGCTTGAAGGCTTCACCAATCATAGGGTGAAATCCAAGGGGAAGATTGAGCTGGAGGTCGACCTCGGAAAGAACCCTTTCAGGATCGTGGCTAAGGTAACTTTCATTGTTATAAATGTGATAAGCGATTATGCTGCTATCTTGGGAATTCCTGGCCAGGTCGTAATAGGAATGGTGGCTTCTGTTCCCCATCAACGGGTAAAGTTTCCTACGTTAGTTGGAGTAGGCTGCGTTCTGAGCACAACCCGAGCTTATCTTGATCACGTCCTTCGAACAAGGAAGAAAAGGGAACTAGAAATTGAAACTCTTGAGGCCAGCTGAAACTGGCCAAAATCGTCACCACAACTTCACAACCATCTACGATCACTTGTGTAGAAGAGGCGACCTATCACTCACATGACCATGTCATGACTGAGCCGACACATCCCTCCCAAAACACTATGGTCGAAAGAGATGCAGTTATGGTCGACCAAGTCATCATAGGCGAGCTAAGCTTACAGATCGACCAAAACTTATGGGCTACCACTGGTGAGATTGCGTAGGAATTGGACGACAAGATAGTTGAAGAGGCTCCACACCTGGGGGCCGAGGAAAGACAAAGGGTTTGTGAGATCATCATTGAGACTCTGCAGTTCAGAGATGGTCCAGAGCTAGAACCTGTGGATGAGCTAGAAGAAGTGGTAACTAATCCCTCCTACCCTGATCAAAAAATTCAAATTGGAAGACAGCTGTCAGCCGAGGAAAGAGCATAAATAGTCGAGCTGCTGAAAGAAAGCACGGACGTATTTTCTTGGCGAGTAAAAGACATGAGGGGGATCAAGGAGGAGGTCACTGTTCATAGGCTGAAAGTTAATCCGACTGTCAAACCTAAGGAGCAAAGGCTACAAAGTTTTGCTCGTGACAAAGAAGAGGCAATAAAGCTGGAGGTAAACAAACTTTTGAGTGCAGGTATCATCAAGGAGGCCTCCCATACCACCTGGCTAGCAAACGTGGTGATGGTGAAGAAAGTAAATGGCAAATGGCATATGTGTGTCAACTTCACTAACCTCAATCTGGCCTGCCCAAAGGATAGCTACCCACTGCCATGAATTGACAAACTGGTGGATTCTATAGCTGGGCATACTACTCTGAGCTTCCTCGACGCATATTCGGGCTACCATCAAATAAAGATGCATAAGGATGATGTGGTGAAGACTGCCTTCCAAGTCGCTGGGGGTATTTACTGCTATAATATGATGCCCTTTGGGCTAAAGAATGCTGGAGCTACTTACCAATGGATGGTCAACAAAGTCTTTGCATCCCAAATTGGCCGAAACATGGAGGCCTACGTCGACGATATGGTCATCAAAACAAAGGCCGGATGTCACGTGGTCGACCTAAGGGAAACGTTCGCCAATTTGTGGGTAAACGACATGAAGCTCAATCCTAGCAAATGCATATTTGGGGTAACAGCAGGGAAGTTTCTGGGTTTCATGGTCTCTCAGCGGGGTATTAATGCCAATCCTGAAAAAAAATCAAGGCTTTGGTCGACATAAAGGAGCCTACATGTATTAAGGAGCTGCAACGGTAGGGTGGCAGCCCTAGGTCGCATTATTGCCAAGTCAGCGGAGATGTCTCTCCCCTTCTTCAAATCTTTGAGGGGGACGAAAAATTTTGAGTGGACGGCCGAATGTTCATCGTCGTTCCAGAAGCTTAAGGAGTATCTTACCTCTCCCCCATTATTGAGCAGCCCGGTCTTGGGGGAAACGTTGTTTGTATATCTGTCAGTTAGCGACCAAGTTGTGGCGGCCGTGCTAGTTTGATAAGAAGGGGGGATCCAGAAGCTCGTTTATTATGTGAGTAAGGCTCTATCCGACGCAGAGGGCAGGTATTTTAATGCAGAAAAGGTGGACTACGCCTTGGTCGTTGCATCCAGGAAGCTACGAGCTTATTTCCTAGCTCATCCTATTGATGTGTTAACTAATGCCCCCTTGAGGAAAATTCTGCACAAGCCAGAAAGTTCAGGCCGACTACTCAATTGGTCAATAGAGCTAACGGAGTTTGACATTGAGTATAGGCCTCGAAAGGCGTTGAAGGCTCAAACTTTGGCAGACTTCTTGGTCAAGCTTATGTTCACCAAGGAAGATAGCGAAGTAAGAGCTTAGAAGGAAAGTACAAAGGGAAAGGAGCCTGCAATTCAGCCCGCTGTAAGTTTGCCCGATGATTGCTGGAAAGTCTATTCTGATCAGTCGGCAACAAAGAATGTTAGTGGGGTTGGGATTGTTCTAGTCGAGCCAGAGACTGGCAAATTGTTCAAGGAAGCATTGAGGTTCAAATTTGAGGCTTCTAACAACCAGGCCGAGTATGAAGCTTTGGTTGCAGCTATTGAGTACGCCAAGTGTTTTGGGGCAACTAAAATAATGGCCTACTGTGATTCTCAGCTAATTGTAAATCAAGTCAGAGGGGAATATGAAGTGCTGAACCCTACCCTAGTCAAATACATTGACCTAGTGAAGGAGCTAGTCAAAGACCTGGAATTTTGGGAGATACAAAGGGTAGGTCGAGATGGTAACGAGTTGGCCGACCTACTCTCAAAGTTGGCTACATCGGACGAGCAGCACGGAGAGCCTTCCTACCTAGAGCATCCAGCATACGAGAGGGTTCATATTTTATGCTTGGAAGACACCACTAGGGAATGGATTTATACAAAATGCTGGATTGACGAAATACGGACTTACATAGAAACATGCGAGCTACCTACTAACGAGAAAGCAACTCGAGCTATCAAGAAGAAAGCCTCGAGGTATGTCATTCACGGGGATTCGTTATTCATAAGGTCGTTCACTAAACCTTTGCTAAGGTGCGTTCACCCCATGGAGGTCACTCAACTAATGCACGAGGTACATTGTGGGACCCGGGGGCCAGAACTTTGGCCAACAAGTTAATTACTTTGGGTTATTATTGGCCTCACATGAGAGCAGACGCTCACGATTTTGTTCAGCAGTGCGACAAGTGCCAAAGATTTGTCGACCTACCTAGACTGCCTACAATCGAGCAAACTCCAGTGGTCGCAGCTTGGTCTTTCAGCATGTGGGGAGTTGATTTGATTGGTCCCTTCCCACCCCCCGGGGAAATTGTAAGTACGTGATCGTAGCCATTGACTACTTCACCAAATGGGTTGAAGCCAAGCCTTTAGCCAGGATTACAGAGGAACACGCCATCAACTTTATTCATGACTATATTTGGTGTCGATTTGGGATTCTGCGAGCTATTGTAAATGACAATGGGCTACAATTCTCTGCATCCTTTGAAATTGAGATGAACAGATTGGGCGTCAAACATTGGAATCGTCAGTTGCATATCCACAGGGTAACGGGCAAGCACAAGCAGCGAATAAACTGGTCCTATGTTCGGTCGAAACCTAACGGTTTATTTTAAAATCCGCAAGCGCACAGGCTATTGAAATATAGTGGGTGCAAGTACGAGTCGATCCCACAAGGACATGGTTTACTTTGGGGTGAAATTGTTTTTACTACAATTATAAAAGAGATTGGGGAAAATAAAGATTGATTTAGGAAAAGAATAGAACATACGCAGGAAAATACTTAGATAAAACTCTTATAAATGAAACATTCTCGGGATTGGAAATCATTTAGCCAAGTATTCATCATATAGTCATGTCTTAGAAAATATAGATTTCATAGAAATCAAGGATGGTACGTTAGGCTTACACTACTTCTCACGGTCAAGACAGTAGCATTGTTTCCTTCACTAATTATGTCCTAACTTTTTGAGATTTCCGTTTATGGTATTTCCGTCCTGTCACAAACGGGCATTCCGGCTTATCTCTAGCTGACCATAATTAGTAAGAATCCATTAAGATCAAAAGTCAATGCACTTTCCATTCAAGGAACATCCCTAGGCCATTGAACTACTCTCGTGATCAATGAAACCTAGTTCCTTTATATGGTTCCGTCAATCGAGATTCTCCGCTAGGTACTTCTCTCGATCGACTGGATCATACAAGTTGGACGTCTCCAAAATGTAAGTCATTTTGAGATTGATAAAAAGAAATTGTTTAGATGAAGATAGAAGATAAGACTTTTATATTTAAGATGATGAACAAAAGGCATTTTGAGTTTCCAACCCCAAGAATATGGGGGATTACTCACTAGCCATTATAAGTAACTAATCATAAGCAATAATAAGAGATAAAGAGAAGAAAAACTTATGATTTATAAAGAGATGATGGCTAGAAATAACACTTGAACTTTTATTTCTTCTTTCCAAGAATACTTCAAGAACAATCTACACTTGAACTTCAAATACTTTGGAAATAATGGTAAAGAATTGTGTATAATGTATTCTCAACTTTGGTATACTATTCTCTAATTCCTGATATCCTTGACTGATTACAAAAGGACCTATTTATAATATGGAGGAGACTCTTCAAAGTGGTGCCATTGAAAGGTGCCTTTTTCTTCTGCAGGTGCCATTTGCACGGCCGTGCGTTATGATGTTGCACGGCCGCTCCTCCTTGGCGCCAAATTGGGTTTGAACTGAGCAATTGTGCACGGCCGCTCCCTTGTTGGCTGCACGGACGCTCTGAGCAGGATTGCTCGGCCACTCTATTTGTCAAGCCTCGGCCGCTCTGGGTTTTGGGGCCAAAATTTGCCTGGCAAGGGCCAAGTGCACGGCCGCTCCCCTTGCAAGAGCACGGCCGCTCTGGCTGGTTTTGGCCTTTTTGCTTGATTTTGTTTGTTGTTCTTTCATGGATTTGCACTAGGATATCTCCAAGCATCCATTGATCATAAATAAACTCCAAAAACCTGTCTAAGAGTTCAATATATACCAAAAAGCGTAAAATCGAAGGTATATAACAAAAGAAGCTAAAAGTAAACTTAATGCAACCTAAATGAATATAAAACTACGGAAATGATTATGAAAATAGAGGATAAATGACTATATAATAGTCACTTATCATCCTATCAACACTTAAGACGGGCTTAGTTGGTCGAGCTGGCAGCTGGTTGGACGAACTTCCCATTGCTCTCTGGGCAGTCCGCACAACCACCTGGGGGCCTACAGGTGAAACCCCATTCGCCCTTACATTTGGATTAGAGGCCATGAAACCTGCCGAGCTACAGGTTCCTACAAACAGGGTAGTTTTCTTTGATCACGAACAGAACGACATCAACATGTTGATTGATTTGGATTTGCTCGACGAGAAGCGGGCTACAACTCAGCTACGGATGGTCAATTATAAGTAGAAAACTAAGGGTTATCACGACAAAAAAGTTAAGAGATGGTCGTTCCAAGTGGGGGACTACGTGCTGAGAAAGATAGAGGTAACAGGAAGGAAAGCAGAACAGAACAAGTTATCTCCCAACTGGGAAGGTCCCTACATCGTTACTTGAGTTGTCAAAGAGGGAACTTATATGATTGGTCATCCAGAGGGTGAATAGTTGAAACATCCGTGGCATGCTAGCCACCTTATTAAGTACTCCCTCCGTCCCAGACCAAGAGTCCTACTTTCCCTTTTGGTCCGTCCCAGATCAAGAGTCCCTTTCCATAAATGGCAAGTTTTTGAATATATTTATACCCTTATAATTTAATATATTTACAAAAAAATTATTCATTATACCCTTATAAAGTTAACATATTTACAAAAAAACCAATCATTAACTTACTATTCCTCCCACTCACTCTCTCTCCTATTAAAAAACCAATCATTAACTCTATTCCCTACCCCATATTGCAAAAAAAACATTCATTATACCCTTATAAAGTTAACATATTTACAAAAATACCAATCATTAACTATTATTTTCTATCCCACATTTAACTTTTATTCATTTTTTAAAAAATTTCTTAAGAAGCGTGAAATCCCCCCCGAGGACCCTTGGTCTGGGACGGAGGGAGTACTATTTTTAAGTTTCAGTTTCAGCTTTCTGTTTTCTATGTAATCGTTCTACTACTTCAATAAAGTTGTGGTTCTATTCAACAAAGTTGTGTTACTTCTATGCATTAGTCAAATCAGGTCCAACTCTTATAGGGCTGGCAAAATTTTTCATTCCGTACCAACCAACTCGTGTACCAACCGTATCAATTATAATTGGTACGTGATAATTGGTATACCGAAATGTTGGTACGGTACTGCCGTACCAATTATGTGAAATTGGTTGGTACTCGGTACAGAAATTTAAATTGGTTGGTATACCGAGTACCAATTGTAATTTTTTAAAATATTAATTTATATATATATATATATATATATATATATATATATATATATATATATATATATATATATATATATATATATATATATATATATATATAATTTACTTAATTTGACCTAACCATTAACCCAAGCCCAACCCAACCCACACCCTTTGACCCTCTAACTCTCGGACCTCACACGGAACACAATTACATTGCAATCGGCCGCTGAATGTTACTTGCATCAGGATTTATCTCTCTTTTTTTAAAACTAGAAATGAAATTAATTTCTTTATCATTGCATGTACCTAAGTCTTACACGAGATTTCAACAAGCTTCTGAATGTTACTTGCATATAGTACGCAATTACATGTTGTAGTACTGTTACATTAAGCATGAAGTTCGTTACTTGTATCAGATGTTAAGTTTAGAGCTCTTAAGCTTCTTCACTGTCACTAATGTAGAGTAGCTCTCTGACTAGTTGAGTTTGTGGATGATCGATGCTAAGTTGCTAACTTAGGAAATGACCAGTTCTTAATGGAAGAATTGAATAATTTGTTAATATCCATGGTGTCCACTGCCAACTGTTTCAAACTGATTTCACTGCAAGCATCCATTGCCTTCCTTTTGCGGTCCTGTGTCTCATTTCCGATAACTTTCTTTGGGTGTCCTTTGCTAAATGTTTCAAGCGATTTCACTTTTTTCCCTCTTTCCCTTCATGTCTGATGAAGCAGAATCAAGTTGATAGTTGTCATCAAGTTGATAGTTGTCATGCACATAGAGTTGGTTTTCCACGCATGTCTTCTGGAATGATTTAAATGATTTTACATTTTAGTCCTCTTTCAGTTTCCTGTGAATTTGATTTTGATATTATTGAAGTGAGCTTAACTCTTATTCTGCTACTTATCCTTATTGTTTCTTTGCACATTTTTTGTGTTTAGATTTCTATGGTTTTGTTTTGTTCAACTCTCTTTGTCAAATGTTCCTGGGATGGAGGACAATTTGAAGTATACACAATTTGAAGTAGCAGTCAATCCTATGTAACAGACTTGATATTTTAGTGTTAATGTAACTGATGAACTGAGACATTTTGTAATATGTAACAGACTTAGTCCTTCTTAAAGGATTCTCATGTGATTTTGAGGCTAGTAAGCACTTTGGAGATGGATTTATTATTATATTATAATCTCTTTTTAATTTTATAATGATGTACTATTATATTTATTTTGTTTTAATAGAAAAATTGTTATTTTAATATATACATTTGGTAGAGTCTAGTACCAACCGAGTACCTACCGTACCAACTTAGTTGGTATACCGACTTAATCGGTTGGTACTGGTATTGATTTTCATGTACCAAGTTAAACTTGGTAGGTACATGGTATAAGCAAAATACACTTGGTATACCTACCAAGCCACCCCTAAACTCTTAGGTCGACCACCAAATTATCTTTAAACAGGTCTGACTCTTAGTCGACCTCGTTCTAACAGACTCGACTCTTAGTCAGTCTCGTTTTTTAACAGGTCCGACTCTTAGTCGACCTCGTTCTAACAGACTCGACTTTTGGTCAGTCTTGTTTCTTTAACAGGTCTGACTCTTAGTCGACCTCGTTCTAACAGACTCGACTCTTGGTTAGTCTTGTTTCTTTAACAGGTCCGACTCTTAGTCGACCTCGTTCTAACAGACTCGACTCTTAGTCAGTCTCGTTTCTTTAACAGGTCCGATTCTAAATCGATCTCGTTCTTAACAAACTCGACTGAAAGCGCTTGATCGGCCTCGCTCTTAAAACAGGTCCGACCAAAAGCTTGTCAGTTTCGTTCATCATTCAATCTAGTTCGACATACAAACAAGTATATGGATCAAAGCAAAGAGATTCAAATTATGTAGTCAACTACGATTAAATAAAGCAAGTCCCCCAAAACGGGCTAGAACTTGAACAAACCAAATATTGTGAGTTAAAATGCCTCCCAAAAATTGGGCCAGGGCATAGGTTACATAAATAAAAGTACCAAAAGTGTTTTTGGACCTTGTTCAGTTACATCTGTCAAATGAAAAACTAAACATTCTGATCACCAGCTGCTTAATCATATTGGTCCTGGGCGACCTCCTCTTCTTCATCCATTTCGTCGACCTCCATCAACTCCTCAAGAATAGTATTAAAGTTAACTTGGTTGACTAGAGGGGGGACCCAAGGCTCAGCTCCCTCATCCTCATCCTCTTGAGCGATGGCTGCTAGATCGTTGGAATTATAAGGAACAATGGGGTGTCCTCGACGAGCTTCCATATCATATTGATCCTCTGAAGCCCACTTAGCCAGTTGTTCAACTGGTAGGTCGACAGAGGGATCAACTATAATACGTCGAGCCATATGGCGATGCCCTACGTCAAAAAAGGCCCTGGCTTAGTCTGTGATGAAGTTAAAGCATTCATCTCCATCCTTGTAGGCCTCCACCACAGCTTTGCTAGCAGCTTCCTTGGAAGCTTCTACAGCGACCTCCATCTTGGCTCGGGCTTCCTCCTCCCACTTCAACCGAGCAGACTTATGTTCTTCATTTTGCCTTGCTAAAAGATTAGTACTTTCCTTGAGCAGCTGGGTCACGATTTCAAGCTCCTGCTCCGCCCTCTCCTTGCCCAGCTGGGCTGTAGCTAGCTCCTTCTTGGTCTCCCCTAATTTGCCCCATGCCTCATCCTTGGCTTTCAGGCCATTTTCTTTGACCAGCTGGAGAGCCTCATAAGCTGAGTCTAGGTCGGCATGCTTCTCCCTCAGCTCCGCTAGCTCGGCAGACTTCCGATCATACATGGTCGTGGCCAATTTCTCTCGCTCCTCGGAAGCCTTCCAGCTACTCTTGGCTAGCTCGACCATAGCAAGAGCCTACAGAGAAATTTAAAAAAAAAAGTCAAAGGGTCAGATCGAGCAGTTTGTAAATGAATACGTGAACAAAAGGGAAAGCAAAAAGTATGGAAAAGCACAAGGTTTACCTCGGAATGAATAAGATAGCTCGTTCGATTTGGTTTTACAACGCAATTTAGACCATAGTTATAAATTCCGTCCCAGTTAGCGCATCGATTTTGCCATTGGGACGGGACGTACCGGTATCGAAACGCACCGGTGCACCGTGCCGGGTTTACCGCACTTTTTCTGTATTTTTTCACTAATTATATCCCTAGTATATATTAACAAAAACATAACACTTTTCTGGTACAATTGTTAAAATGACATAAAAAAACCATTTTAAGTAATAGTAATTTTAAGAATGTTAGCTATTATCATGTTTTTACACTAAGTAATAGTAATTTTAAGAAAGAAATGAAAAAAAAAAATTGATTTTTTTTCATTTTTTTCAATTTTCATGGATTTCTAGAGAAAAGAATTGATTTTTTTCATTCTTTTCATGGATTTCTGATACGATCGTTAAAATGGCATAAAAAATTGAGTTTTTTTCTTTCTAAAAAAAAATGTGTCTCAGCCGAGATATCCATCTCGGCCGATTTTTATCGGTTTGGGTCGGTTTGGGACGGTTCAGCCGGTTTGATTCGGTACAGAGCGATTTCTAAACTGTGACGATATATAACCTGTTCCGCACCATTTTTTCAATGGAATGAAATGTATCGACCGGAATGAATCGATACGTGACGGGATTTATAACTATGATTTAGACCGAACGTCTTGAACGTCTTAAGACTCAAGGTGAACCAAATTAATTTACCATTGCACAGATTGTTAAGTGAAATAGTGTCGTCAGCATGACAAGCACGTGCTGGGAAGCCGTTGATGCGGACCGGGATGGACTACTGGTATCCACGTGTTCCGTGATGTTTGGATATTTTTGGATCACGTGATGACGGTGTTAGGGAAAAGGAAAGGAGCTTGGTTTTAGTGAGTAGGCAAGAATCGGTAGAAAGGCAATGTATGGGCAATGTGAGGTGAGGAGCCGTTTAGTCAGTTACGTTCGCCGCCCCCCATGGCCCACCCAATCCTCCTCCTTACTTTTCTCTCCTATCCTCAATAAATGCTCAAATAGTCCAATTAACTAAATGAGGTTCTAGAATTCCGCGTGTTAAAAACGATTTTTTCACTAAAAAATTATTTTCAAACTTAAATTAATAGGTTAAAATTCAAAAACTTTCGTAATTCCCCAACCAAAAAAACAGGAAAAGAAAAAGAGTAATGATCAATAAAAACAATGATTAAAATATTTAAATAGTCTACTAGCAGAGCCAAGTGAAGCCTTTTAAAGTAGCAATTGTCCCCTTTTATTTTTTTAGGCAAAAATAGTATCAAAACTATAGGATAACTTTAATTTTGACATCTAAACTATTTTTTATTGCATACAAGGTACTCAATTATTTTTATGTTGCATCCAAGATATCTCTTGCTAACGAAATCCATTTTTTAGTTAAATAAGTATGTGCCAAACACGTGACCCAATTTTTAAGATTAAATAAGGAAAATTACGTTTTTTTAGAATGAAACAAATTTTATGGGCTCAACTGTAAACTTTTAAAACAGAGTCGAACTAAAACTAATAAAAATATTTTTTTAAAAAAACTTGAGAGTTTAAATTGAAAAACTAAACTTTAAAATTGAAAATTCATCTTCTTCTTCCCAATTAGACATGCTCATCCGTGTCGAACTGTGTAATTCTGGTTCTCGGTTTCGGCTCCACAGTTCTAATGGTTCTCATTTATTTATTAATTTTAATTATTTTTATATGTTTTTTAAAATGCAATGTAACTGAAAATAGTTAATAATTAATAGAACTTCAAAATCCATTAGATTTGTTATAAAATTCATTTAAAATGATAGATTTTATAAGAAAATGTTAGTTTTCAACGAATTTGATTGTTTTTTTTTTAATGAATTTAGTTAGTTTATCAACTAAATAATAACAAAAAACTAGTTGTTACATGGTTTCAAAGTCACGAATTTTCACAGTTCACAGTTCCCGGTTCTGAAAATGGTGGGCATGTACTCAAATCGTAGAACAGCCGGTTACGGTTCCCACGGTTCCCGATTTTTTCACGACTACGGTTCTATCAGATTTCGATTCCAGATTTTACCCGTCGGTTCTCCCAGTTCTCAGGTATTTTGAGGCATTTCTATTCCTAATCACCCTCACCTCCGCCTCCTCCACACTTCATCACGGCTAATACCCTATGTCGTTAGGATAAATATTTGGTCTTTTCATGAATAACTGTAATGACATATATTCATAGTGCAAAAAAACTTTACCTTGTGAATGTGATATTTTAGGGGGCATTTATAGTGTTGAGTCGGATAAGGAAATTGGCTAGAAGTTCACCGAGTTTTGGGGGATTTTCATAGATCGATTTCGTGATTCTAGCATTCCATATATATTTGTTGAGGCGACGTAGGTTGGCCTGGTCAAGGTCACCCACCTTAGAAGGGAGTGACCTGAATTCGAGCCTTTGGCTGGTTGAGATGTACATATGTTTGGCCGTATATTGGATTATACTAGGTCGAGACCTTATTAGGTCGTACCAGGTTCTAGGTCGACTAGGCGAGAATGTTATCATACAGTCCATGGGACGTGAATACGAGCCCATCAGTTCTATATTTGAAGCACATGTGAGGATTTATAGGGATGGCCAAATCGGATCGGAACCGGACCGAAATCGGAAAATCGGACCGGAAAAGCCCGGAACCGCCATGAACCGTCACGAAAATCGGAACCGGGGTAATCGGAACCGGTTTGGAGCCGGACCGGTTAAGGGTCACCAAAATGGTGAACCGGACCGTAAAAAGCCGGAAATCGGACGAAAATTCATTGTTTTTCAATAGAACCGGACCGAAACCGGACCGGAAAAAGCCCGAAACCGAACGAACCGGGGAGAAAACCGGAACCGGATTAACCGGAATCGTGAGCAATTCGAGCCGGTTAAGGGTCATACATTTTTCGAACCGAAACCGTCGGTTCCAAACCAGAACCAACAGTTCCGAACCGAAACCGAACCCGAAACCGATTTTGGTCATAACTAGGGCTTTAACCTTTAGTATCTAAACTGTCAAATTTTATTCCATTCACTTTATATATAACATACTCCCTCCGTCCCACGTGAATGCAAACTTATTTCCATTTTGATCCGTCCCACGTGAATGCAAACTACCCAAAATGGAAACAAATTTATTATTTTATATTCACCCTACCCCACCCACTCATTCTCTCTCTTTATTTTTCACCAAACAATTTATTCAACCAACCTACTATTAACTCCACTCATTCTCTCTCTTCATTTCCTACCACACATTTTCATTATCTTAATAATATTTCTTAATTATTGTGCCCGAAAAAATGGTTCATAATGACGTGGGACGGAGGGAGTACTTGTTTGCATATACTCCCTCCGTCCCATGATAATATATAAACTTTTTTTTTTGGGCGTCCCACAATAATATATACCTTCCTAAAATGGAAAGGAATCTTTACTATTCCCTCCACTCATTCTCTCTCCTACATTATTTTAATACTCACATCACCATTATAATTTACTATTCTCTCCACTCATTTTCTCTCCTATTTTATTTTCATTCTCACAACACTTTCAATATAATATTTCCTCCTTAATTCCCGTGCAAAACCCAAAAGTCTATAAAAAGATGGGACGGAGGGAGTATTTTTTAATATGATAAAATTATAGTAAAATTTTTCTTTAATTAAAAACACGATACACATGATGTTCTGAAATGTTGATTTTTATTGGAAAAAAAAAATCATAAAAATTCAAGCCATTAGTTTTTAAACTTTTAGGTTTGCAAAAATATAATGTAAAATGAAAAAAAAAATATTTAGTGACAGTTTTGAATGACAATATTTCGAAAAATTATACATTTTTGAAAAAAAAAAAGATCATTAAATTTGAATAGAGAGGAGTACTCCCTCCGTCCCACCTTAGTGTAGACTAAGGTGGTGGGCACAATAACTAAGAAATATTATTAAGATAATGAAAATGTGTGGTAGAAAATGAAGAGAGAGAATGAGTGGAGTGAATAGTAGGTTGGTTGAATAAATTGTATGGTGGAAAATGAAGAGAGAATGAAGGTGGGGTAGGGAAAATAAAAAATAATAAAAAACTTTCTAATTTTGGCAGTCTACACTAAGGTGGGACGGACGAAAAAGGAAAAAAGTATACACTAAGGTGGGACGGAGGGAGTATTATTTTAGGATAAAAATAAATAATTTACAGTAATAATAAAAAAATAAAAGTCAAAGAAAGGATAAAAGGCACGTGGCCGATAAATGTAGACGGATATATAAAAAGCAAAAAAATAAAAAGGACGACGACATCGTAATAGTAGAGAAGTAAATTATTGACCATTAAAAAACGCCTCGTCCCTTGGTTCCCCCTACTTAACGTGCTTATAGCTCCTTCGGATGCCGGAAGGGCGCCATCGCGTCGCACTCTTAACCATCTCCGGACACCGTTGTTAATTTGTTAATTTTAAAATATACTCCTATATATTTTCAAGGAAAAATTGCATTTTAGTTAACTTATTATTTTGTAAAAATATTTCGATTGATTATCGAAATTGCATTTTTTACAAGTTGGTTATTAATTTTGTCTTTTTATTGCAATTAGGTATAATTTCGAATGCCCAGTTTAAAAACTAACAATTTGTCGCTCACGTGAATTAATTAAGGGATATTTTTGTTGATTAAAAATATGATCTTTTAATTATGATGCCAAAAACTTATAAAAAACGCGTTTTTTGTTAACTTAACAAAAAACGTGTTTTCTATCTAACGGACTCACCATCGTCGACCTCCATACGCAAAGAGACTTCACCATCGTCTTCTCCCGGCAACCCAAGCTTCTCCAACCTAAGCTCTCCCTCACCGGCCAAACACGCAATTAACACCTTCCTCACAACCACCATTAGGCGACCTCCAATCACCCAACCCGAACAACGGCGACCTCACCCTTCTTCTTCTCCGATCCCCAAACCAACCGCGACCTTCAATTCCCTTCAATCACCAATTGTCGGATCCTAATCGCCTTCTTCCTCGAATCGCCGGTGACCACCATTCCATTCCTCTGTCAAAATCCAATTAACGATTAGAGAGAGATTGATTTGCGTTCAACACAATTGCAATTGCCGTCTTTCTCATTTGCGTTTAGAGAGAGAGAGGGATTAAATTGCGTTTAGCGAGAGAGAGTTCGATTGTGCGTCGTCGTTGAAGAAGAAGGACGAAGGACGAAGGGGTTAAAATTGCAATTGCGGTCCTTCCTCTCGTTGATTTTCGAGTATAAAATGTGCCCGTTCGATTCAAACTAATGCCAGTTTTTGTTTTTTTGAGTGCCGATTCATGTATAATCAAGTGCCGTTGGTGTAAAATTGAGTGCCCGTTAGTGTATAATCAAATGCCCGTTAGTGTATAATCAAGTGCCAGTCCATGTATTTTGGAGTGCCAGTTAGTGTATAATAGAGTGCCAGTAAGTGTGTAACTGAGTGTCAATGTATTTTTTGAATGCCAGTTCTTGTAATTTTGAATGCCAGTCCATGTTTTTTTGAATGCCAGTTCATGTTTTTTTGAATATCAGCAATGAACATACCAAAAGTGCCAAGATGGGCTAAGCAAGTAAAGCCCAATCACAAGCAGCCTTGGCCATCACATTCTCAATGAGGCTGACCCAATCAGAACAAGGCCCAAAGCCCATCTCTTGTATCGGTCGACTAAGCCCACGGTCCAGACCTACCGTGTCCCGACCTAACTTAGTCCGACCTCATGATCCAAATCACAATTCGGGTACGAACCATGCTCTACCCGGTCAGTCGACTCATTCCACGAGTGGCGACCTCGACCTAAATCAACAAGTGACGACTCCGACACTTTAGGCGTATTTGGTTGAACAATTCTCATAACCACATCCCTACAAATCGGGGGCCGTTATAGACACGTTCCCACAATCCAAGTAACTGCCGCTACAATCTCGGAGCACATGTCGCCTCCCCAAAAATACATCACTCTTGTCTATAAATACTTCATCAATACCAAACGGTGAAAGGTAACTGCCATTTTGTTATCAGAATTCATTATTCTATACATTTTGAGCTATATACAATCGTGATCTTACTCACGCCCGAGCTGTCTTCGCCGAGACACATCCGGCTAGTCGTGGGTTACGTTTGCTGTGTCAAGGAGCCGAGTGATCGATCTGCCACGTGGAGGAAGATTGATAAGCACAATTCTGCAAAGCATCGTTTGGTTCCATTGCACGGAAACGTGCTTCAACTTGACCTCGAAATTTTTAACAACCTCGCAACAACGGTGACTTCGGACGGACACGTATCCGAGGCTTCACTGGGCATGAAGAAGTGAACAACAACAACACCAATGCAAATGCAAATGCCGAAAACTTGAATTTGCCTCCTCCACCACCAAATCGTCCCTACGGTAGAGCCACACGCTCTACCGGTATCGCTGATGGCGGGGGTTTGCGACACAAGGAGAGGCAAAAGGCGTGGATGGGCAAGGAGCTCCACCCCTCCTAAACGTCCAATTGCTCGAGGTGAACGTTGGACGCGGAGCAGTCCCTCCACCAACCCATGAGCAAGAAAGAGATGATGTTAGAGAGGGCCCGCATTTTGGCCGACCTAATAGCTATGGAAGAAGCAGAGCGGTGCCGACGTGCGCTCCGAAAGAGTGGATCGTACTCGTGTCTCTAATGGACAACAGGCTAGGAGTATGAGGCCAAATGAAGGTGTGGGACAGAATGGTGACAAGCAGGATAGTTCACGAGCTCCTACCATCGCGCATGTGCCGAGTAACGACCCGAGGCCGCCTCGCGTAAATAGAGAGCAGGGAGGCTCGGGCCCGACTTAAGGACACGCTTAATGCCCAATAGAAACAGGCATGTTTCTCCGGCGCAAACTCAGAGATCGGGGTCTCAAAGAGACAAATGGGCGCAGTCGCCTATAAGAGAGACAGGCGCAGTCGCCATCACATTCTTCGAGAGGCGCAGTCGCCTCAAAGAAGTAACAGCATAGATCCCCGGTTCGATCGAGAGAGAGCCCCGCGAGAGACAGGAGGAGTAGGCGGGTGACTCCCTAGGAGTGAAGGCCAGGAGGTCGAATGCTCCCCCTCCCGGGAGATGAGACCCGATGCGAGAGAATGGTTGTTGATGAAAAAGAAATTTGAGCAATGGGAAGAGGAGAAGAAAAAAGAGACGGGAAAGGTCAACGAATTGACTTTGCTCTTCGACCTTTTCCAAAGAAATCGAGAGATAGTCGACCTCCTCCTACTTTCGGGTTGCCTCTTCGGAGAAGTACTGCGGGTCGACAAATGCCAGGAGCCACATATCACATCCGGAAGCCACTATGTGTTTTGTCGCCACGAGGGATGACAATACGTGCAAGAGCTCTCCTAAGCACACTAACCGGGGCAAATGCCTTTAACTTGGTTCAATGGATTGGCCGGGTAGTATCACCACATGGGCATCCTTCGTAACAAAATTCTTAGATCGCTTCTCGATCGCGGGAGCTCGAAAGATAACCGTCAACGATCCGAATAACTTGGTGCAGGGTAAGAATGAAAGCTCGATGAGCTATTTCACCAAGTTCAAAGAGATGGTTGATAAAATAGAGGAAGACCTCACTGACAGGGAAGTAATCAATTGCTTCCGAAGTGGTATTTCCTCAGAAGACATGGACTACGAGCTCACAGTCCGAACGGTCACAACTCGACAGAGTTGTTTGAAAAGGTGTATAATGTCGCTTCCGGCCGAGGAAAGGAAAGAAAAGAAGAATGGTAAGAGCCCCAAGGTTGAAGTCGGCGACGATAAAAAGACTCCAACAAGAATGGGGGGAACAATAAAAATGGAAAGAACAGAACTAGGGCGACGAGAGAAGGTGCCCGGGAGCTTTCACTCCTCACGGCGAGTCGAACCGAGATTTTGAATGCCGCCGAGTGGCTCCTCCACCCCATGAATCCAGGCAACAAGTTTAGGCGGACAAGCAAGGCATCAGTACCGCGACTACACAAAGAGCTTTGGTCATCTCACAGAGGATTGCTTGGGATTAAAGCGTATCATCCAGAATGGTCGACCAGGAGACTCGAAGCTTATGTGAAGAGACCTCTGCCGGGGAGGCGAGCGGCCAGGTGGGGCAACAAGGACCTAGGCAGCCTGGGATCGAACCCGGGGGTCATGAACAAAGCAAAGCAACACGGCCATCAAGCACAAGATATTCCGACAATAAGGCCCCACATGTGCCTCCAAGGAGAGAAATAAGAGATGAGGCAATCGCCTTCTACCCCCACGAATTGGCAACAAATATAGCGGCTAGGGAGCAAGTTCTCGTCATCCCAGTCTCATTGATGGATGTACGACGAGCGTACTCTTAGTCGACACTCTGGGGCCTGCAAGGATATTTTGTTTTACAAAACTTTCAAGGAAATGGGCCTTAATGATGAATGTACTGGAGAGATACTTACGGGCAGTGTCGGAGGGCTTCACCAACCACCGAGTTGATGCTAAAGGCCGAGATAGTGCTCGACGTCGACCTAGGCCAAAGACCCCCTGGGATTGTCTCGAAGGTACAATTTATCGTAATTGATGTAAATAGTGACTATGCCGCCATACTTGGAATTCTCGGACAGTCGCTCTTGGAATGGTAGCATCAATTCCTCATCGGCCAGTAAAGTTCCCCACACTCGCCTTTGGAGCGGGTTGCGTACAAGGCACACTCGTGCTTATCTCGGATCATGTTCTAAGAGAAAGAAAGAAAAGGGAGCTAGAAATTGAGACCGCCGATGGTTACTTGAAGCCGTCTCGCCGCCACCAAAACTACCCGATCGCCAACAATCACCGACGTGGTAGAGTCGACCTATCGCTCAAATGACGAGGTCATGCTTGAGTCGACACGTTACTCTAACACCACTGAGGTCGATTCAGATGTAGTTATGGTCGATCAAGTCGTCATAGGAGACCTATGCCTCCAGATAGACAATAACTCGGGGGCCCCTACCAACAAGGTTGCGAACAAGCTTGATGATATGATAGCCGAGGAGGCTCCACACTGGGAGCTGAGGAAAGACAAAAGGTCAGGGAAATCATAGTGGAGACTCTACAATTCAGAGATGGACCAGAGCTAGAAGCTGTCGATGAGCTAGAGTCAGTAATCACCAACCCTTCTTACCCCGACCAAAAAATTCAAATTGGAAAGCAATTATCAGTTGAGGAGCGAGCAGAAATTATCAAGCTACTCGAAGAAAGCAGTGATGTCTTCGCATGGAGAGTAGAGGACATGAGGGGAATCAAGGAGGAGGTCGCTGTTCACAGACTTGAAGTCAACCCGACCGTAAAACCTAGACCCCAAAAGTTGAGAAGTTTTGCTCGTGACAAGGAAGAGGCTATCAAAGCAGAGGTACAAAAACTTTTGAGTGCAGGTATAATCAAGGAGGCCACTCATACAACGTGGTTGGCCAACGTGGTCATGGTGAAGAAATCGAATGGCAAGTGGCGGATGTGTGTCGACTTCACTACTCTCAATCTAGCTTGCCCAAAGGATAGCTATCCTCTTCCTAGAATTGACAAGCTTGTTGATTCCATTCTTTTGGTCATTCCACCCTCGTTTCCCGGATGCTTACCTCGGGATACCACCGTATAAAGATGCACGAGGATGACATAGTGAAAACGGCATTTCGAGTGCTGGAGGCATCTGTTTGCTACAATATGATGCCTTTTGGATTGAAGAATGCAGGAGCGACATATCGGAGGATGGTGAACAAAGTCTTTGCCTCTACGTATTGGTCGAAATATGGAGGCCTACGTTGACGACATGGTCATTAAAACTAAGGCCGGGAGTCACGTGGTCGACCTGAAGGAGACATTCGCCAATCTACGAGCAAACGACATGAAGCTCAACCCCAAGAAATGTGTGTGTTGGAGCGGCACCGGCAAGTTCTTGGGATTCATGGTATCTCAAAGGGGCATAGAAGCTAATCCAGAGAAGATAAAGGCTTTAGTCGCATACTTAAGGCTCCCACCACTATCAAAGAGATGCAAAGGCGATTTAATGGAAGGGTAGCAGCTCTTGGTCGCTTCATATCAAAGTCAGCAGAAAGGTCTCTCCCCTTCTTCAAGGCATTGAGGGGGACGAAAAGCTTTGAATGGACGACCGAATGTCATTCGTCGTTCCAACAATTGAAGGATTATCTTGCTACCCCACCTCTGCTCAGTAGCCCGATGACTGGTGAGACTTTATTTGTGTATCTATCTGTAGGAGACAAGTCGGTTGCTGCAGTATTGATTAGAGAGGATGAAGGGCTTCAGAAGCCTGTGTACTATATCAGCAAGGCTTTATCAGACGTGGAAAGCAGGTATTACAACGCTGAGAAAGTTGCTTATGCCCTAGTCGTAGCTTCAAGAAAGTTACGAGCTTATTTTCTGGCTCATCCAATCGTGGTTCTTACCAATGCTCCCTTAAGAAAAATACTGCACAAGCCGGAGAGTTCAGGTCGACTGCTCAATTGGTCAATCGCCCTCACTGAATTTGACATTGAGTATCGACCTCGAAAGGCGTTGAAGGCTCAAGCTCTAGCTGACTTCTTGGTCGAGCTTACGTTCACCAAGGAAGATGACGAGCAGCGAGCTCCAAAAGAAAAGGGCAAAGGGAAAGAGCCAGAGTCACAAGTCGCCATCGCTCTACCCGTCGATTGTTGGAAGGTCTATTCAGACGGGTCAGCAACCAAAAATGTCAGTGGAGCTGGAATTGTCTTGGTCGAGCGTAGTCTCTGGGACTCGTATACGAGGAATCGCTTAAGGTTCAAATTTGACGCTTCCAACAACCAAGCCGAATATGAAGCCTTGGTTGCAGCCTATCGAGTATGCCAAGTGTTTTGGAGCGACTAAGATCACGGCCTTTCTTGTGACTCACAATTGATAGTCAACCAGGTCAGAGGCGAGTACGAAGTGCTCAGTTCTACTCTCATCAAATACTGCGACCTGGTGAAGGAACTAATAAAGGACTTAGAATTCTGGGAGATTCAAAGGATTGGAAGAGAGGATAACGAGCTGGCTGATCTCCTTTCGAAACTTGCTACTTCAGATGAGCCACATGGCGAGCCTATCTCCTTCCTCGAAAATCCGGCTTATGGCGAGAGGGTAAAAATTCAAAGTGCATAGATGATCCCTCAAGAAATTGGACTCAGGAGAAGTGTTGGATCGAGGAAATGAAAGTATACTTAGAAAGTGGCGAGCTGCCAGAGGACGAGAAGAAGGCTCGAGCTATCAAAAAGAAAGCTCCGAGATATGTCATTCAAGGAAGCGACCTGTTCAGAAGATCTTATACTCGGCCATTGCTAAAGTGCATCCATCCCCAAGAGGTCGCCCTATTGATACACGAAGTGCATAGTGGAATTTGTGGTGGACACCCGGGGGCCAGGACTCTTGCTGACAAATTAATCACGTTGGGATACTACTGGCCACACATGAGAGCTGACACTCACAACTTTGTTCAGCAATGTGATCAATGCCAAAGGTTTGCCAACCTTCCCCATGTGCCTACAACTGAGCGTGCACTCGTGATCGCGGCAGCCATTTGATATGTGGGGCGTCGACCTGATTGGACCCTTCCCTCCCGCACGAGGAAACTGCAAGTACGTGATAGTGGCCATAGACTACTTCACCAAATGGGTTGAGGCCAAACCATTAGCTCGTATCACAGAGGAAAATGCTATCAATTTCATTCATGATTTTATTTGGTGTCGATTTGGTTTTCCTCGAGCCATAGTATCAGACAACGGATCGCAATTCTCCGAGCTTCGGCGTAGATGAACAGAGCGGGAATCAAGCATTGGCAATCTTCTGTCGCCTACCCTCAAGGAAATGGGCAAGCCGAAGGCGAATAAACTTGTCCTATCATCACTCAAGACATGACTCGTAGGTCGACGCAACAACCGGGCCGGGACGAACTCCCACTTGCTCTTTGGGGCGCCCGCACAACCACTCTGGGGCCTACTGGGAAACCCCTTTCGCTCTCACATATGGATCGAGGCCATGGCACCCGCCGAGCTCGCATTCCCCACCGCTAGAGTGACTTTCTTCAATCGGGGAGCAAAATGATAACAACAGATTGATCGACCCGGATCTAATCGACGAGAAGCGAGAGACAACTCTACCTCCGAATGGTCAACTACAAGCAAATGAACTAAGAGTTACCACGATAAGAGGGTTAAAGCAAGGCCATTCCAGGATTGGAGATTATGTGTTAAGAAAGATTGAAGCAACGGGTAGAAGGACCCAGCAGAACAAGCTATCTCCTAACTGGGAAGGTCCCTATGTGATCACTCGAGTCGTCAAAGAAGGAACCTACATGATAGCTCATCCCGGAGGTGACGAGTTGAAACATCCTTGGCATGCTACTCACCTCATCAAATACTACTTCTAGTTTCAATTTCAAAGTTCAAGTTTATGTTAAAGCTAGTTTCGAATTGATGTAAAGCATGATTCCCACTTCAATGAAAAGAGCAGTTTATTCGATCAAACATGGGGTTACATTAATATCAACAAGCTCGACTCTTAGTCAGCTTCGTTCCAACAAAGCTCGACTCTTAGTCGCCCTGCTCCAACAAAGCTCGATTCTTAATCGGCTTTGATTACTTAACAAGTCCGACTCTTAGTCGACTTTGTTCTAATGAGCTCGACTCTTAGTCGGGCTCATCTTAACTCGACTCTAGTCGGCTCATCTTAGCTCGATTCTAAATCGGCTTTGTTCATTTAACAAGTCCGACTCTTAGTCGACTTCGTTCCAACTAACTCGATTCTTAATCGGTTCAAAGGGTGAACAGGAGTTCGACTTATGGTCAATCTCGTTCACAAAAAGGTTAATCAAGTCTGAGGTCGACTACACCAACAAGATCAAGTCGCCTCTAGGCTCAAATTAACTCATTTATATTATCTACATCTAGCTCGACATACAATATGGAATGAAAAGCATACAACATTCTGGAAACAAAAGTCACTACGATAGAAATAAGTCTCCCAAAACGGGATAAGACTTAAACAAAATTAATTTACAAAAATATTTTGCCTCCCAAAGCTGGGCCAAGGCATTCGAATAATGTTAGATCAAAAAGGCAAAAATTGTTTGGAACTTGTTCATTACAATGCTGCTTGAAATAATTTAAGAGGCCAGGTCGGCATTGGTCTGATCGTCGGTGGTAACTTGATCTTCAATCATAGGATCTTGTTGCTGAGGGCTCAAGGGTTTACCCGATTCCGAATAGATTTGCTCATCTGCTGTCTCCATGGCTTCAAGATCGCCAAGCTCCGCCAAGACCACATCGAAATTTCTATCAATGACAGGGGAGCTTCCCACTTCTCACAGTGATCTTCTTCATCTTCTTGAGCGATGAAGCGCCGATCATTTTCGAGGTAGGGAACGAGCGAGTGGCCACCTCTAGCCGTCATATCATACCGGGATTCAAAACCAACGAGCTAACGCTCGTCATGGTAGCTGTCATTGTTGGATCCAGCAGTGCTCGACGAGCCATATGCCTCTTCCCGAACCTCGAGAAAATCCTGGGCCTTAGACACTGTGGCATCGTAGTACTCATCCCTGCTTTGAATTTTTCAACGGCGACTTCAGCGGCGTTCTTAGCAGCAATGTCACAGCGGCCTTCTCATGACCTTGAGATCTTCTAGCCATTTCCCACGTCTCAAGCCGACGATCTTCTTGCAGTTTGACCATGAGATCGTCCTTGTCCTTCAAGAGTTGGGAAACTGTGGCCAACTCCGTTTGGGTCTTCACCAGCTCCTTCCCCTCAGCTTCTTTCTCCGCCTTAACCTCTTTAAGCTTGGACTCAGATGCTTCAAGGTCGGCTAGAGCTTTGGTCTTCACCGCCTCATTGGCTTCATAAGAGTTGTCCAAGTCATTGTACAGCTCCTTCAGATCCGCAAGCTCTTTAGCCTTTTTGGAATAGTCCTGAAGGGCTTGTCTCTCCCTTTCAATTGAGGCCCTCCAAGAGCTTTTGGCCTGCTCGATCATGGTCAGATTCTGCATTCCAAAGAGAGCAAAGAAGTGTTAGCTCGAGACTTCAGTTGGTCGAGTAAAAGAATAAGCGACTAAAATGAAAAGGAAAGTAAAGAGTTACCTCGCAATGAGCCGATCCAAACTCGAGCCGAGAACTCCTCGGCGTCATGCCCTTTTCAAAGAAATTGAGCTAACAGGCTCACATCCAACGATCTCCTCACAATGACTTGACCCAAGTTCATAGCTGATAAGAGCGGCTCAGTGCAGCTTAACTCCCTCGAGAGAAGGGACGTCGCTCAACCTCTCGCATCATCTCTACCACAGATTCTTGATCAAGATGAGAGGAAGAGGGAGGAGGTGGAGGTGTTTGATTAGAAGAAACGGCCTTGCCCTTTCCGCACCTCACCCTTTTCTGGTATTCGTAGCTTGGTCATCGACCTCCTCAAAGCATCGTCATCATCAATCTCTACCACCTTCACAGGCTAGATCCTGCTACCTCGGCTCCAGAAGTCTCCATGTTAACATCTTGAATTGGGTCGGAGCTCGGACTTATTCTAGTCGACTTGGCAGATGCCTCACCTCCATCAGTAGCACCCACAGCCTGGGTACCACTTTGCAAAGGGTCTTCCTCTTCTACCCCTTCCATCGGGCACCACTGCGATGTTCTTCCTTCGACATGTTGAGGCTTATGTCCTCAAAGCGGCCTCTCTTGCCCATGAGCACGAGCATTGGCCTTCCCATGGTCCTTCCTCGCTTTTTTCTTATCAGAAACCCCAACAATACGCACCATATTTGCTTCTTGCTCGGGAGTTAAACTGCACGACATAGAGGAAATCAAGTGTTAGCTCGGCAATTCAAAACAGTTTTACGAGTAAACCATTGACGAGATAATTGATACAACTCAAGGCAGTTCTATGTACGAGCTAACTAAGTTCTACATACGAGCAAGTAATTTAATGAAGTTGCAATTCGTAATAGTTCTATGTACGAGCTAACTAAGTTCTACATACGAGCAAGCAACGGACGACCTAAGAGTTGCATACAAATACAAGATAACAATAGACGAGTAAAGGATTGCAGAACAAGATCTTACCACCGGCATGCTCCCCGTTATCCTTGCAGTAATTTGCTGTCTTCTTGCGGCCCGCACGAATTCCCAAACCTCCCCGAGAATGAGTAACCCAAGCCGGGATATATTTGTCCTCTCAATACAGGGACAAGGGGCTCTACCACCCCATCTCCAGGCATCATCCCCACTGGACAAAGTTATATTTGGTGGTGATCGTGGCTCTCCCAGCTAATGGGTCTTCTCTTGACTAAGCGACACAAAGCCCTATACAAGTTAAGATGCCAGGTCGGCTCCCAATAGCTCCCCTCATCTATGGTTTCTGTTTCATCATTGGGCAAGGGGAATTCCCATCCTAATCTACTCTCTACCACTACAACATACGAGTTCCAGCCACTATGCTTACTTGGGAGGTTGGTGAAGAGCTTGGGAGATTTAGGTTTAGAGGGGGTACTGATGCTCAAGTCCTCTCCACTATACTTTATGCTGAAAAACTCTTTGAACACTCTCATACAGGGCTCGTATCCTAAAAATCTACACACCATGGCAAAACACACGAGGACCCTACAAGTATTAGCTCCAAGCTGAAGGGGAAGGGCATTTGCACATTCCAGAAATTCATTGATAAAAGGGTCAAGAGGCAACCTGAGGCCAGCAACAAACTGACCATAAAAGAAAGCAACTTTGGTAGCATCCTTAGTGAAAGTCGACCTGTACTTTTTCATGAACTCCTTCTGGGTATATATGGTTACTTGGTAATCCAACGGGTCGACTTCGCGTAAATCCTTGATCATACCGTACCTAGAGGGCAAATTCGATTGCCACGCGATGGCCCCGGGGAACATAGCCCCTCTCATTCTTGCCTGACCCCACATTGGGCCCAAATGCGTTGACAATTCGAGGACCAGAAGACGTTGAGGCAGCGTTCCCTTCTTGAGTCGTCATATCTGTACAAGCAAAAGAGGAAGCAGGGAGTCGCCCTATGATCATGTTCGCCGACCTACCTAAGGACGACCTAGACTCCCCGGGAAACCTATCCTATTTCTAAGGAAGGAGGGCTTATGGACGTCCCTAACGTAAAACGAGGTGATATGGTCAAGTAATTCATGGAACAGATGAAAAGTGACAACATTTGAGTCGTCAATCACCACATTTTCAATTTCTCCTACAATTGGCGGCCCTATCTCGGTGTAATTCAATCCCCAACCAAGCCAAAATGGAAGCGCACTCATCCAGGGGACATCACTCTCCACTCACCGTTCACATTCTTACATGCCCTACTAAGCACGCATAATAACCATACCACGCTCCTGGTTCGCAACTAAAGGTCCTAGCCATGGCGGAAAAGGAGAACAGTGCATAAATTAAAACCCTAAAGCAAAGGTATGAAAGAAGTACCTTAATTAATTGCAGAACGTGGTTTCGTTCTTTGGAGTAGAGCCGAATTTAAATCTTGGATCCCTTGATTGTCGCCGGAGAAGAAGAAGTTCTAGAGCAGTAAAAGTTCTAAACAAAGAAGGATTTCTCTATTTATATTTTCCTAAATTTGGAAGGGGAAAAGAAAATCAAAATTAATTTCCCAAAATTAAAGATTGAGACGGTTTTCGAGAAGGAGTTCCAAACGTCAGGGCTGCAATCATTACTAAAACCGGCGCTCCTTCATCTCCAACCGTCCGTCACCAACGATCAGGATGTTGCCACGTCATCATGGTCGACCTACTTCAAAAAACTAGTAGCGACCTGCGGGTAAAATAATTCTGATAAAAAATCTTCTTAACTTCCAAGTCGACAAAGTCCACTCGAAAGTTGGGGGCCACTGAACATACCAAAAGTGCCAAGATGGGCTAAGCAAGTAAAGCCCAATCACAAGCAGCCTTGGCCATCACATTCTCAATGAGGCTGACCCAATCAGAACAAGGCCCAAAGCCCATCTCTTGTATCAGTCGACTAAGCCCATGGTCCGACCTACCAGGTCCCGACCTAACTTAGTCCGACCTCATGATCCAAATCACAATTCTGGTCGGGTGCGAACCATGCTCTACTCGACAATGGTCGACCATTCCACGAGCGGCGACCTCGACCTAAATCAACAAGTGACGACCTGACACTTGCCGGCGTATTTGGTTGAACAATTCTCATAACCACATCCCTACAAATCAGGGGCCGTTATAGACACGTTCCCACAATCAAGTAACTGCCGCTACAATCTCGGAGCACATGTCGCCTCCCCAAAAATACATCACTCTTGTCTATAAATACTTCATCAATACCAAACGGTGAAAGGTAACTGCCATTTTGTTATCAGAATTCATTATTCTATACATTTTGAGCTATATACAACTGTGATCTTACTCTCACGCCCGAGCGTCTTCGCCGGAGACACATCCGGCTAGTCGTGGGTTCTGTTTTCAGGTCAAGGAGCCAGGTGATCAGTCCTGCCACGTGGAGGAAGATTGATAAGCACAATTCCTGCAGCATCAAGCAAAAATAATTATAAGTGTTTTTTGAGTGCCAGTATATGCATTTTTGAGTGCCAGTAAATGTGTTTTCAAATGTCAGTCCATGTATTTTTGAATGCCAGTGCTTATATTTTTGAAGAGATGCCAGTTTATGTATTTAAAAGTGCCCGTGTAAAAAGTGCCAGTTTCATGTTTATAAAATGCCAGTATGAAATCACTGGTCATTTGTAATATTAACACTGGCATTTATCATGGTTGCCAGTAATTACAAAAATGCCACCGTTTATTTTGAACATGGTTGCCAGTAATTACAAAATTGCCACCGTTCATTTTGAAAACACGTTTTTCCTTATCTTAAGAAAAAACTAGTTTTTTATAAGACCAACTCTTTTTATAATAATATCATGTTGAGTATTATATATTTCTTTTTTATTAATTGCTGCATTTTTAATTAAAAAAGTAATATCAGGGTAATTTGACTGTGATATACCCTAACAATATATAAATAAGTAAAACACATTAAAAAAATAATAACAGTTTAACGACACTTATTATAAATCAATTAAACTCATATCTTGTATTACTAATTTTAGAAAATAGAACACCAACTTGATGCGTCTACAACATTTAAGAAAGCTCTTCCTTAACTTTGATGGCAATGCCAAAAGCTAGAATCTCACTAAAGATCTAACACTTTCCTTAATTTGATCAATATATATAGGAAAAATTAAATGTGTTAGTAATAGTGGTAATGAATGCAAAATAAGTTAAGTTGGATGTGTTGGATTCAAAAAAAAAAAAAAGTTTAATGGTAATATCCACAAAAGTGCAATAGTTGTATGCTAATTGTTGCATTTTTTCCATATATACTCCATCCGTCCCACTCCAAGTGTCACTTTTTACACAAAATGGCGTCCCGTTTGAAGCGTCACCTTTCCTAAAAAGAAAATATTTTATTAATATTCTATTATCCCATCCCCTATTTCCTTCACTAATTCTCTCTCCTCTACACTCACAACACTTTTTAAATTCACTATTTCCTTCACTAATTCTCTCTCCTATTTTCAAATTACACTCACAACATTTTTTCTTTCCCCTTTTTTCCTTAATTTGCGTGCCACCCCTAAAAGGGTGACACTCTTGATGGGACGGAGGGAGTATATATATATATACATATATATATATACATACATATACATATATACATATACATACATATACATATATACATATATATACATATACATATACATATATATACATATATACATATATATACATATATATATTGAGTTTTGTTAGGATACCCACCATAGGAATATTCTAACAAGTGACCCATTATTTTTAGGACAAAAATGTCCCTCATTTCTTAAAGCAATCATATGTATGATGGGGAAAAATTATAATCATCAAAGAGAGAGAGGGAGTTAGTATTAAATAAGAGAGAGAGAGAGAGAGAGAGAGAGAGAGAGAGAGAGAGAGAGTTAGTTAGTTAGTTAGTTAGTATTAATTAAGAGAGAGAGAGAGCGTTAGTATCTCTCTCTCTCTCTTTGATGTTTACAATTTTGCCCCTATCATACATTTGCTTGCTTTAAGGAATGAGGGACATTTTTGTTCAAAAATAATGGGTCACTTGTTAGGATACTCCTATAGTGGGTATCCTAACAAAACCCATATACTCCCTCCGTCCCACGTAAATGCAAACTTATTTTCATTTTGGTCCGTCCCACGTAAATGCAAACTGCCCAAAATGGAAATAAATATTCACTATTCCACTCGTTCATTCTCTCTCCTACTTCACTTTTACACTCACAACATTCTCTCTCCTAACTATTCCTCCCACTCATTCTCTCTCCTATTTAATTCTTCATACTCACAAACACCTCCTCCACCTATTTCTCTCTCCTACTTTTTCTTAATTTTCACACCCAAAAAGTTAGTTTGCATTTACGTGGGACGGAGGGAGTATATTATATATATATATATATATATATATATATATATATATATATATATATATATATACACTCCCTCCGCCCCAGCAAGAGTGTCACGCAAATTAAAGAAAGAAGTGGGAAGAAAAATGTTGTGAGTGTAATTTGAAAATAGGAGAGAGAATTAGTGAAGGAAATAGTGAATTTAAAAAGTGTTGTGAGTGTAGAAGAGAGAGAATTAGTGGAAGGAATAGTTAGTGGGATAATAGAATATTAATAAAATATTTCTTTTTTAGAAAATGTGACGCTTCAAACGGGACGTCATTTTGGGTAAAAAGTGACACTTTTGCTGGGACGGAGGGAGTATATATTTATATATATATATATATATATATATATATATATATACACACTCCCTCCGTCCCATATTACCTTCCCCGGTTGTTCCGAACTCAGTCAACCGAGTTCAACTTTGACCAAACTTTAATATCAATTTACTTATCATAATAAAAATCTAAAAATTGTTATTCATAAAATAACCAAATGATTTATCAATAGCAATTATTAAAATTTCATTAAAATGAATAGATTGATATTAATATTTGGTCAAAGTTCATCTTTATTGACTTGCTACTGTAACAACTGGGTAAGATAATATGAGACGGAAGGAGTATATATATATATATATATATATATTGATGTTCGAAAAATACTTATCCTAAAATGACTTATATGCATGCTGCTTTTAAAAAAATGTACTTTTTTTTGAAACCTTAAAACTAAAAAAAAAATGTAATTAGTTTATAGGGGTTATTACAAAAAACTCACTCAAAAAGATGGCATTTACAAAAAAAAAACATGTAAGTTGTGATATTACAAAAAACAATTTACATATATGTGAATATTACAAAAAAATGCACACAACACACAACAAATCCCACACTTTTTCTCTCCACTTTCTCTCTCTACCCAAACCCACCTCCGACAACTACCTTCTTCACCTCCGGCGACGACCTTCTCCACCTCCGGCGACCACCTTCCCCATCTCCGTTCACAAATCCGGCAATAGATCCATCGGCTTCAACGGCAGTAGATCCAACCACTTTAAAATCACAAATTACTGTCCACTCCGACGCTTCTTCTAAGCTCGTCTTCCTGCAATTCGTTTCCCATCTGAGCTCCGGCCAAGTAAATCATCTGAGCTCCGGCCAAGTAAATCAGGTATCTCCACTTTCCCAGTCATTTTTCACCCGAAAGTTCCAATTTCCCTTGATTTTCTGGTCGTCAAGTTGCCGGCAAACGAAACGAACAATTCTGCGATTTAATTATCGAAGTTAATAACTGAATAATGCTAAGATCTTACCTCCAATATGAGATAAGGCTGTTAAGAATATTGATATGTTGTTGTGAAATTTTGAGCTGGATTGTGGTTGTTGTTGTTGGTAATGATTGATTTTTGAGAATTTATGTGATGAATTGAGAAGAGTTTAATAGTGAAAATGATGGAGGTTTTTGAAATTTTGATGTTTATCAGTTGTTTATCATTTGTATCAGTTGTTTATCAGTTTTTATCAGTTGTTTATCATTTGTATCAGTTTTTTATCAGTTGTAATTGAGAAGAGTTTAATGGTGAAAATGATGAAGGTTTTCAGAATTTTGATGTTTATCAGTTGTTTATCATTTGTATCAGTTGTTTATCAGTTATTTTATCAGTTGTTTATCATTTGTATCAGTTGTTTATCAGTTTTTATCAGTTGTTTATCATTTGTATCAGTTGTTTATCATTTGTATCAGTTGTTTATCAGTTTTTATCAATTGTTTTTATCAGCTGTTTATCATTTCTATCAGTTGTTTATCATTTGTATCAGTTGTTTATCAGTTATTTTATCAGTTGTTTATCAGTTGTTTATCAGTTGTTTTTATCAGTTGTTTATCATTTGTATCAGTTGTTTATCAGTTGTTTTTATCAGTTGTTTATCATTTGTATCAGTTGTTTATCAGTTGTTTTTATCAGTTATTTATCATTTGTATAAGTTGTTTATCATTTGTATCAGTTGTTTATCGCAGTTTTAGCATACCATTTTTCTCCGTCCAACTTGCAAGGAAGTGGTATCAAGAGGCGATGATTTTTAGATTGTTGTTGCTATATGAGATGGATTGTTCTCACTAAATGATTTTTTTTTTAAATTGTTCATGATCAATTATATTTGTACAAAACTTAAAGTTTGAAAATGAATGACAAGATTGTTTTACATTTTATGTTTATTATTTTTATTTTTTTAAAGAAAATAGTGCTTTCAATTTACAAAAGTAATTTTTTGTAATTTTTATAAAAGTTTTTTTGTAATTTTCATCTTGTGTGTATTTTTTTGTAATTTCCATCTTTTAAAATGAGTTTTTTGTAAATGCCCCTTAGTTATATGTTATAGATTTATTAAAGATATAATGATAATGATGATTGTAAGAGCATGTATATATTTGCTATTAAAATTGATTTTTTTTTAAACTTTCATAATAACCCCTAAACTAAAATATAAACAATCATCATTAGTTGAAAAAATTAATGCATTCTCATAATCATATTATTGCTCTTTCCGTCCAGAAAAATTTAATCCACCTTTTAATTGTTAAACTGAATCAACTCGAGAGATAATTTAGATTATTTTAACTATGCTAATAAAAATATAAAAATTATAATTGATATATCATTGTAAATATTATCAAAAATAAGTTTTAGATTTTTATTATTATAATTAAAATTAACTTATATTGTTACTCAAAGTTGATTTAAATTAATAACAAAAAAAAAGTGACACTAACTTTCTTTTTCGGTACAGAGAGTATTTCGCAATAGTTTTGGTTTTTTTTTGGGTTTTATACAACAAACAAATGAACATACTCCCTCGTCCCAGAGAAATACGCACAATTTTAATTGAAACAAGAATTAAAGAGAAAAGTGTAAATGGTGATGTGTTGTGAGTGTGGATGCTTGGATAAGAGAGATAAAGCGATGTAAGTGTGTAATTGTTGTGAGTATAACAAGTGACTCTCATTTTCTTTTTGAGATTTTGCTGACTACTTTATAACGAGCAAAATATGTATTTTTTTGCATATTAATATGAAGCGGAGAAAATATATAGACAGCATCATTAAAACCTAATTAAAAAATTAAAGTAACCACTATTTATAGAGCCTTTATCAAGTCACTTGGAGTATTATATTAATATCTAGCTTGCCCAACTGAAATTTAATTATAGCCTTTACTTTTATACCTTAAACATGGATAGTTAAGAAATATTATAGTACTTTTTTTCCTTTTTCGATTTTTTTTTCTTTTCATTCTCCTTAGCATTGTTAATTACACTATTAGTTTGTTTTTGAGCGAGTTGGTCTTATAAAAAATTAATTTTTTCTTAAGATAAGGAAAAACGTGTTTTCAAAATAAACGGTGGCAATTTTGTAATTACTGGCAACCATGTTCAAAATAAACGGTGACATTTTTGTAATTATCAACAATCATGATAAATGCCAGTGTTAATATTACAAATGACCAGTGATTTCATACTGGCATTTTATAAACATGAAACTGGCACTTTTTACACGGGCACTTTTAAATACATGAACTGACACTCTTCACATTGGCACTCTGTTACACTAACATTGGCACTTTGTTACACTAATATTTTTGCTGGCTCTAAAAAATACAAGCACTGGCATTCAAAAATACATGGACTGGCATTTGAAAACACATGGACTGGCACTTCAAAACACATGGACTGGCATCTGAAATTGGAATTAAAATTGGAACTAACTGGCATTCAAAAACACATGGACTGGCATTTGAAAACACATGGACTGGCACTTCAAAACACATGGACTGGCATCTGAAATTGGAATTAAAATTGGAACTAACTGGCATTCAAAAACACATGGACTGGCATTTGAAAACACATGAACTGGCACTTCAAAACACATGGACTGGTTCACGAAACAAGTTTAAACAGATGTGCTCAATCTCATTGTCTTGCTTGAATGAGGAAAGAGGAAAACAATGAGGATCTAGACTTAAGACAACAACCACAAAGTAATCCGCTGCAGGCATCCACAATCACAGTCAAGCAGATGAGCGGAGTCATGTTTCTGACATACTCCGCAACTTCTTTTGCACTACCAAATGTATACCCCAAAAAAGACCGGCAGGAGAGGAGAACACCGCTGGCTATTAATGTTTCGCCCATCCCAAGAACAATTAAGTAGGTAGTAATTAATGAACCAATTACAATTTCATACACTACTATCCCCAAATCAAAAATCCTAAATTAAGTGAGATTAATTGGATTTTTATGTTCAGATTTGATCTGATTTTGGTGTTCAGATTAGAGAAAACAATGAAGAAGACGATTGAGGGAGCCGGCAATGGTGAGGAACTCTGTTTACGTTTAGAGAGAGAGTCCGAGCGCGACGGATGAAAAACACGTTTTTTGTTAAGGTTAAAAAAAATGCGTTTTTTATAAGTTTTTGGCTTTATTTTAAGACAAAAAAATATTAACTTATTTAAATACAGTATTGACAAAAGTCAATTGCTGGTTTAAAGTTAATATTGTATTTTGAACTGAAACACTGATATAAAAATATCGTATTGAAAAAAAAAAACTAATACAATCTTGAAAAATTCATAAATTATTGAAAACACTTGCTCAAAACTCTATAATAGAACTGATGCTGCAAGAATCGTGCTTATCAATCTCCGTCCACGTGGCAAGACTGTTCACTTGGCTTCTTGACCTGAAACACAGAACCCACGACGAGCCGGAATGATTTTCGGCGAAGACCCTCGGGCGTGAGAGTAAGTATGGTGTATGAGAGCTCAATTATTATAATGAACAAGATGTATTCAAAATAACAAAGAGCAATTACCTTGGAACGGTTGATGTTGCCTTGTATTTATAGTTGTTGATAAGAGTTGTATTTGTGGTAGGATTGTATGAAATCCCATGATTTGTGGAATGGATAAGTATTTAGAGATCTTATCCATAAATAACTCCTGATTTGTAGGGAGTCTTGTTAGAAAAAGAATCATAAGCACGCCAGGACTCTGTAGGTCGACATAACGATGTAGGTCAAGGTCGCCTGTTGGGTATAGGTCGACCTGACTGATGGGTAGGGCTGTACCGTACCCGAATAGTGTATGGATCGTAGAGTCGGACCAAGCTAGGTCGGGACCAAGTAGATCGGACAATGAGCTTAGGTCAACTGATCA